>JAFIDM010055409.1:0-12258 GCA_023159025.1 Thereuonema tuberculata | reverse complement strand
GGGGGGGGGGGGGAAGCAAAAATGAAGAATGGTTTTGGGAGGGAAACGTAACTGAAAAAGTAAATGAGTATAACTATCTAGGGTATTGGATGAATGGATGCAATAGCCCAATAAGTCTGATAAAAAATTTAAGTAATAAAAGTACATTTGCAGCTGTGGAAACTAGTAAAATAATCTGTGGCTCTTTAATAAATTAGCTAAAAGCTCTATGATATATGAGCAGAAATTTGGGGTGAGCAAAAAGAAGGGAATTAGAAAAAATACAGTAGGGCCCCGATTATCCGCGAGCGGCGCGAGTGCGGCGTAAAATTTTCTTCATTACGAACCTAAAAAAAAAAAAAAAACCAATTTTAACAACAACAGGGAAAATACAATAGGCCCTACAGTGTCAAGATCGAAAATTACTGACAGGTTTATTGTGCGTTGTGATCCTATAGGCCTTCTCGGAATTTGTGAATGCAAACGTAAAGCAAAGGTTTCTGCTTTACTGTAGAGATTTTAAAAGTTTTACATATTATGTTTTTTGTACAATAAAATGTAGTTTCTAATGGTGAAGTATTTTTTTTTTTCGTTTTTACACCTCATTTTTAGTCTTTTTTTCGGGTTATCCGCGATTTTCTTTATCTACGAAGCACTTGCCACCCAATTCCGCAAATAATAGGGGCGCTACCGTACAAAGAAAATATATCAAAATTCTATTAGGATTAAATTGGAATACCCCGAATTATATTTTGAGAATGGAAATTGGTTTTGAAGAAATGTTTACCCTTCAATTGAAAAAAAGCTGTAAATTATATTAGGAAGATTTTTGAGATGGAAGATTAAAGGTTTCCAAAAGAGTGTATGATTCCAATGGAAAATGATAGAGTAAATGGGTTAAGAAATAAATGGAGAGATGAAATTTCAAAATGTTTAAATAGTATCGGTCTATCAGATGAGTGGACAGAGGAAAATTTTAGATTTGGAAATAAAAAGGTATTTAAAGAAATAAAACAAAGAATGGAGGATAACGAGTGGTAAGAATTAAGCATAAAATAATAGTATCCACTTATATTATTTGGTATAAAAATATTTACACGAATAATATAATGAAATATTATCTCAATGGAACTGATAAATGGTGGATAAAAAAAGATATATTTGAAAATAAGATGTGGAAATTATAATAATTTAAATATGTGTAAAAAAAAGAAGAAAATATTCCAATATAGGAAAATTAATATTGCAACATATTATTTTATATTGTGAAAGTTTTATAGCCAAGTGCACCAAACTTCGATGAAGTTTATAGCCTTTTTTTTAAAATTGTGTGAAAGGAAACAAATATTAATAAAAAGAAATTTAGCAAGTTTCTGAATAAATTTCCTTTTTATACATGTTTGTTTCCTTTTACACAATTTTAAAACAAAGGCTAAACTTTTTCTTGGTGCACTCGGCCATTAAAATAGAAAGAGATAAATGGTTTAAACTGAAAAAGAAACATACTGAGAACAAGATAATAGTAAAAATGTTATATGAAGGGAAATATAACATAAATTTATATATGTTTATAAATAATGTAATTGAGAAGTGGTCTGTTATAATAAGAAATACAAAAGCAATTATGTAATAAAAAAAAAGAGGCATCCTCCCCACCCCGTATCAGGGCGGTAGCCCTATAGGGGTTTAATTAATTAGAACTGTTGTATATCACTAATATTATAAGCATTCTTATTGTTTAGTATTGTGTAAAAAAATCACCAAATGAAATGTATCAAATGTGTAAATAAATCTTTTTATAATAATTGGTTCGGTAGCAATTGGAATAAATCTTGGCTTCCCGAAATTTTGAAAATGACGTTATTTTTTTGGATTGTTGCTGAATTTTCCCTAACGTGTGACCCCCCCCCCCCCACTTCCCCAAAATAAAATTCATCATACGCCCCTGACTCGAACTACAAATAAATAAACTGTAAAAAGGGGAAAATAAGAACGATTCCTAAAGATTCTGAGAATTTAGAACGTTTTAGAGTTTTTAAATTTTTATCCAAAGTTAATTGAAGAATTTCTTTTTCTCTCTGGTAGTGATTTTATTCTTTCGATGTAACTATCGAAAATACTTCGAAATTCTCATATCGCAGATAAGTAAAAAATTCTTTTGAACTGCTTGACTAAAGTAGGTAGGTAACGCAGGCATTCCTGGCGACATAGTTTCAGTACATTCCTGATAACACAAATGACCTTCCACTGGTTTTATTTTTATTTCGAAAATTCCATGGAAATTTTACGTAAAAAGCATCATTTAAGAACGTTTCAAAATGTTTTTGCAATTTTCCCTTTTATTTTAGGCAAGAAGTGTTATTTTTTTAATTGAAAAATTCTGCATGTTTATAAAAATTTGAATTGAAGACTGAAATGTTTGAATTGGCAAAAATGTATATTTCCGAAAAACTATCCAAAATCTTTTACAACTATCTTAGAATGCAACCAGTTAAGGAAAGAATTTGGATCTATATTGATTAGTTACAACTTACCAAGTTATACATATTTTATAAGGAATTGAAAATGAAATGCAAAAGAAAATACCATTAATTTTTA
Source organism: Thereuonema tuberculata (assembly GCA_023159025.1). Lineage (NCBI taxonomy): Eukaryota > Metazoa > Arthropoda > Chilopoda > Scutigeromorpha > Scutigeridae > Thereuonema > Thereuonema tuberculata. Next base: position 9,681 of record JAFIDM010055409.1, on the reverse strand, counting down.
ATTTTATAATTTAGAATCGCTCTCTTCTCACTTATTTATTTAGAATAATTTTGACGTAATATTTGGGTAATTCTCCTGACTTTCAAATAAAGAATATCAAATAAAAATAAAAGTTTAAATTGTCATATTTTTAAATTTTAGAACTTTAAGGAAAAATTTTGATTATCTAAAATTGGATATATAAAACATCATTAATAATGTTGATATTATAATACTTGTTAAATTAATGTAATTTTAGGAGAACCAGAACTCTTTTCAACTTATGTCTTTTAATATGATTTATAAAGTAAGAGAAAACAAAAAAGATGGTGGTTTATTGGTTTACTAAGAAAAAACTTAGATTATAAAAGAAATGAATATTGATACAATTACACGTGAAAATTAAACATGCACTGTAAGTAATATTACAAATGATTTTGAAATAACTTTATTAGCTATTTTCAAACCACCTAATCTATATTACTAAAATCTTTTATTTCTCTGTCTGTCTGTCTGTCTTTCTATCTGTCTGTCTGGAAAATAGAAACATTTTTTTCAATGAAACATCCGCGACAGGAATCGAACCTGCAACCTTCTGATCCGAAGTCAGATGCCTTATCCATTAGGCCATAGGGACTACAACTCTTTTCATATTGTGTTTTGACTTATATCTCCTTTCCTTTCCCACATCAATAAGGAAGGCATTAAATCTTTTTTTTGAATCTCAAGATTGTTTATTTATTTCCCATCCGTCAGTTTATTTGTAGTTCGAAACTGACAATTAGAACTATAACTGCCGAAACGTTGGAATATTTTAAATATTTTTACTTAACCGAATTCTATGTGATATTGAAAAATATGTGCGTGTACACGGCAGATGTTGGAGTAAAGAAAACTGAGTCAAGAAAGAAAGAAGCACTCTTTTTTTGAGGTGGAATACCAAAAAAATCACTATTTGCAGCTTTTAAAAACCATCAATATTTGTAACTTAAACGTCACTGAAAAGTGACAATCTATATTACTAAAATCTTTTATTTCTCTGTCTGTCTGTCTGTCCGGCGCAATTTTCTGTGAGAATGGAAAATAGAAACATTTTTTTCAATGAAACATCCGCGACAGGAATCGAACCTGCAACCTTCTGATCCGATGTCAGATGCCTTATCCATTAGGCCATAGGAACTACAACTCTCTTCATATTGTGTTTTGGCTTATATCTCCTTTACTTTCCCACATCAATAAGGATGGTATTAAATCTTTTTTTTGAATCTCAAGATTGTTTATTTATTTCCCATCCGTCAGTTTATTTGTAGTTCGAAACTGACAATTAGAACTATAACTGCCGAAACGTTGCAATATTTTAAATATTTATACTTAACCGAATTCTATGTGATATTGAAAAATATGTGCGTGTACACGGCAGATGTTGGAGTAAAGAAAACTGAGTCAAGAAAGAAAGAAGCACTCTTTTTTTTGAGGTGGAATACCAAAAAAATCACTGTTTGCAAGCTTTTAAAAACCATCAATATTTGTAACTCAAACGTCACTGAAAAGTGACAATCTATATTACTAAAATCTTTTATTTCTCTGTTTGTCTGTCTGTCTGTCTGTCCGGCGCAATTTTCTGAGAGAATGGAAAATAGAAATAATTTTTACAATGAAACATCCGCGACAGGAATCGAACCTGCAACCTTCTGATCCGAAGTCAGATGCCTTATCCATTAGGCCATAGGGACTACAACTCTCTTCATATGGTTTTTTGACTTATATCTCCTTTCCTTTCCCACATCAATAAGGAATGTATTCATCCTTTGTTTTTTTTAATTTCAAGATTTCATTTATTTCCCATCCGTCAGTTTATTTGTAATTCGGAAATGACATTGCAATATTTTAAATATAATATTCTGACTTAACCAAATTCTGTGAGATATTGAAAAATAAGCGCGTGTACATGGAAGATGTTGGAATATAAAAAAGAGTCAAGAAAAAAAGAAGCTCTATTTCTATTAGGTAGAATACTGAAAAATCGTTATTTGTAATTCAAAAACCACTGAAAATTATCAAACAATCTATATTACTAAAATCTTTTATTTCTCTGTCTGTCTATCTGTGTGTCTGTCCGGCGCAATTTTCTGAGAGAATGGAAAATAGAAATAATTTTTACAATGAAACATCCGCGACAGGAATCGAACCTGCAACCTTCTGATCCGAAGTCAGATGCCTTATCCATTAGGCCATAGGAACTACAACTCTCTTCATATGGTTTTTTTACTTATATCTCCTTTCCTTTCCCCCATCAATAAGGAATGTATTCAATCTTTTTTTTGAATCTCAAGATTGTTTATTTAAAACTGAGTCAAGAAAGAGAGAAGTACTCTTTTTTTGAGGTGGAATACCGAAAAAATCACTATTTGCAACTCAAAAACCATCAATAAATGTAACTCAAACGTCACTGAAAAGTGACAATTATAATTAAAATGAGAGTCAAAAAAGAATGAAGCGATACTTCTATTAGATAGAATACCGAAAAATCACTATCTGTAACTCAGAAACCATCAATATTTGGAACACAAAAGCCACTGAAAAGTGCCACTTAGAATAAAAAAAGAGACTCAAAAAAGAAAGAAGCAGTATTTCTATTAGATAGAATACTGAACACTATTGTAACTCAGAAACCACTGAAAAGTATCATTTGGAATAAAAAAAAAAAAAGAGTTAAGAAATAAGAAGCAGTATTTCATTAGATAGAATACTGAAAAATCACTATTTGTAACTCAAAAACCATCACTGTTTCTAACTCGAAAAACACTGAAAAGTATCAATAGGAATAAAAAAAAAAGATAGTCAAGAAAGAAAGATGCACTATTTCTATTAGATAGAATACTGCTCAGAAGTTAGACGTCTTAGCCATTAGACCACTAGGCCTACATTCTAATCTCTGTAAAAAATAAAAATATATCATAGATATATGATTTACAAGGTGGTTCTAAAAGCAGTCGTAGATTGAGAGAATATAGACATCAAAAATTAAATTAAAAAAAAAGCTTTTAAAAAATTTTAATTTTAGCTTCCTTGATGTAATTTGTGTGTGTGTGTGTGTGTGTTTTTTTTAATAAATAAAAAATTGTTTTCCGTTACATAAGGGAGGCTTCCGGAGCGAAGCGACGGGTAGCCGACTAGTTACTATAAAAATGAGAGTCAAAAATGAAAGAAGCAGTACTTCTATTAGCTACAAAACTGAAAAAACACTATTGTAACTCAGAAACCACTGAAAAGTAGCAATCTAAATTACTAAAATCTTTGATTTCTCTGTCCGTCGGAATTTTCTTTGAGAATGGGAAATAGAAATAAATTTTACAATGAAACATATGCGACAGGAATCGAACCTGCATCCTTCTGATCCGAAGTCAGACGTCTTATCCATTAGGCCATGTGTACTACAATTCTCTTCATTTCTCTTCTGTCTGATGTATGTCTGTCCGGCGCAATTTTTTGAGAGAATGGAAAATAGAAATAATTTTTACAATAAAACATCCGCGACAGGAATCTGACCTGCAACCTTCTGATCTTACCATTAGGCCATATGGACTACAACTCTCTTCATATTGTTTTTGACTTATCTCTTCCCCTTCCCCCATCAATAAGGAATTTTCAACCTTTTTTTTGAATCTCAAGATTGTTTATTTATTTCCCATCCGTCAGTTTATTTGTAATTCGAAACTGACAATTAGAACTATAATTGCCGAAATGTTGCAATATTTTAAGTATTCTTCCTTACCAAATTCTGTATGATATTGAAAAATAAGCGCGTATACACGGCAGATGTTGGAGTAAAGAAAACTAAGTCAAGAAAGAAAGAAGCACTCTTTTTATGAGATAGATTACTGAAAAATACTTTTTGTAACTCGAATACCCGGAATCACGTCAAAGTTAAGAACTTACCAAAGAACGAGATTGTCGATAACATGAATCGTGTGATAAGTCAAAGAATACAAGGTGAGACTAGAGAGTATTTAAGTGAGAATAAAACTCATAATTCTGATAATCCACAACACGAACATCTCTGCCTGCACATCTGAACTCATTGAATCTCAGCGGTATTCCTCAACATCGTTTGTCATTGAAGATGGGATTCCCAATAATGTTGTTGCAAAAAATAAATCCGAAGTTTGAATACTGCAACGGAACTCAACTTAAATGCCGTTCATTCGATAATGATCTCATAGAAGCCGAAATTATAACAGGAACTTACAAAGGAGATTTTGTTTTCATCCATAAGATGTCTATGAAATGAAATGATAATCTACTTCTATTCACTTTCACAAGAAAGGAATTACCGATCAGGCTTTCTTACACGATGTTTATCAATAAAGCTCAAGGACAGACTCTAAATAAAACTGCCATCTATTTAGAGAACGTTGTCTTCACTCACGCACAACTTTATGCCATTAAATCACAAGTCAAGAGAATTTGGTTATCTTCACTCGAAAGAATAGTCACAATCAATTCGTCGCCAACAATTTCATATACAAGCTACGATATTCATTCATCATCTTTATTAACAAACATCCATCTCAACCTATCTCTTCCTCAAATATCTATATCAATCAATTTGCCCACAAGTAATGGTTGTAATTAAGAAAAGAGATTCAAGAAAGAAAGAAGCACTATTTCTATAAGATAGAATACTGAAAAATCACTATTTGTAACTTAAAAACCAATGGTCTTCGTAACTCAAAAACCACTGAAAAGTATATCTATATTACTAAAAGCATTTTATTTCTTTGTCTGCCTGGTGCAATTGTTGTAATTTGTGAAAAAAGAAATAATTTCTACAAATTCACTACGGTAATCGAACATGCAACCATCTGTTCCGTACTTAGACGTCTTAGCCATTAGACCACGAGGACTACATTCTAATCTATATAAAACAAAAACAAAATTATCATAGATATATGATTCACATGTTGGTTCTAAAGGCAGTCGTGGATTGACAGAATATAAACATCAGAATTTAAATTAAAAAAAAAATTTAGTTTTACTTGATGTAATTTGTGTGAGTGTTTTTTTTTAATAAATAAAAAGTTGTTTTCCGTTACATATGCGGAGGCTTCCGGAGCGAAGCGACGGGTAGCCGATTATAATTAAAATGAGAGTCAATAAAGAATGAAGCGGTACTTCTATTAGATAGAATACTGAAAAATCACTATTTGTAACTCAGAAACCATCAATATTTGGAACACAAAAGCCACTGAAAAGTGCCAATAAGAATAAAAAAGAGACTCAAAAAAGAAAGAAGCAGTATTTCTATTAGATAGAATACTGAACACTATTGTAACTCAGAAACCACTGAAAAGTATCATTTGGAATAAAAAAAAAAGAGTCAAGAAATAAGAGGCAGTATTTCATTAGGTAGAATACTGAAAAATCACTATTTGTAACTCAAAAACCATTACTATTTCTAACTCGAAAACCACTGAAAAGTATCAATAGGAATAAAAAAAAAAGATAGACAAGAATGAAACATGCACTATTTCTATTAGGTAGAATACTGTTCAGAAGTTAGACGTCTTAGCCATTAGACCACTAGGCCTACATTCTAATCTCTGTAAAAAATAAAAATATATCATTGACATATGATTTACACGGTGGTTCTAAAAGCAGTCGTAGATTGAGACAATATAGACATCAAAATTTAAATTAAAAAAAAGCTTTTAAAAATTTTAGTTTTAGTTTCCGTGATGTAATTTGTTTGTGTGTTTTTTTTTAATAAATAAAAAATTGTTTTCCGTTACGCAAGGGAGGCTTCCGGAGCGAAGCGACGGGATAGCCGACTAGTACTAATAAAAAATATTTCTTAACTGTAATTGAAAAATATTTTAAACTATCTTATTCTTATAAACTATTCAAATATAACATTACAATTCCTAATAAAATTATTAATCTAATAAAGAAAAAATTGCGTGGTAGAAAAGACAAACATATAATTAGAAAATCCCTTAATTCAAATAGTTCATACCCTTATAATAAAACTAATATAGAATATAAACAGCAATGGATGACAGATGAATTATTAGAACTTATAAAAAAAAAGAGATTTGTGTTTTAAATTTAATTTAACAAAGGTAACAAAATATATTTAGAAAATTATAATAAAAAAAAATCTTATGAATAATTTAATAAAAAAAAATATCACGAAAAAATAACAGAAAGTAACAATAATAATAATAATAAGCAGTGGAGTATTATTATAATGTTATTAAAAAAATAATAATATAAAGAAAACTAAGGAAATAGATCAACTAAGTAAACAAAATAAAGTTCAAAATATATTATCGAAGTTTGATGAAACTTTCATAAATGCAGGTAATATTGAAGTATGTTCGTGTATTACAAAACTTCTTAATAATCAAAAGTTCATTCAACTTAACATATTAGCTTTAATCTCTCCAACAGAAGCTGACATTATAGAAATAATTACATATATCAAAAATAAACACTAATTCTCAAGTTAGCAGCCCTTTTGAACTAGAATCATTAGATATCTTATATTGGCTAGTCTGAAGTATTTACGCAATATTACTAAAGTATATCAGAATAAAAACAATGTTTGAGTTATTGAGACACAGAGTTAAGAATAGGATAAGGGAATTCGCTTCCTCTGATTCAATATTGCTTTATATCATTTTTCGAAAAATTATGTAGGAAATGAATTTGTGTGTGTTCAAAGAAATTTTGAAACTCTGGAAGATTCATTTTGAAACTTCGTTACGTAGTCAAGGGCATGTTTTCATTGAAATCTGTCTAATGGCAAATACTTCTATATTCTGTAGCACCCGTAGGTGTTTTCAAAATAAAAGCTTTAATGTCTTGATAATATTTCGTTGTTTGTTTTCAATCCTTTTGTAATAGGGAATAATCAATGGAGACGTCAAGGCAGTGAAACGACAGCTACACAAAGGGGTAGACCGAGAAAACTAACTGACCGTAGTATTAAATTCTTAATATAATATTCGATCTAAGAGATTCATATGTAAATAAAAAAAATAAACATGAAAAAAATTATTAATTTATAACTTCATTATGTTATCGCCGACCTTTTAATTTGAAGATATTTAACATTATGACTATTATATAGTCTTAATGTTATAAAAATATACTTATTTAACTGACAATTCTCAACTTAGGAGTCCATTTGTACTAAAATAATTAGATATCTTATGTTCGAAAGCTTGAAGTATTTGATGAATAGATTGGTTCGAATTGTTACAAAACAGCATCGATTATCCGAAACAATGCAGCAGGGGTTCGGATAACTGATATTTCGGATAGGCGATCATTTACGAAAAAATTGTTCCGTAACATTTCTGCATACCATAGCAGTGAAGCGTAAAAAGTTTGCCTGAAAACCAGATGCTGACATTTCATTCTTACAAACTAGGGATTTTGTTGGCATTTTCTTCCAATACAGACCAGTTTCGTCTGCGTTGAAGACATTGGCTCCTTTGTAACCCTCTTATCAATGTTTTTTTTAAAAAGACTCTTTGAAATGTGGAGCTGCTTCAGTAACAACCGACAGTTTTTAATTATTTTTTTAAAATTTTTATCTACTGGAACGGTTAACCAATATTTCGGTTGATTGGTATTCGGATAATCGATGCTCTACAGTATATGTGCACATTACGTTTCATGAAGTCATCAGAGCAAACAGACAGACAAAGTGACTTTATGAGCATCATGTATCTTTCTAGCAATTGGAATAGAAATGCTTATATTTCAAAACAGGAAAAAATTATTTACGATTTTTCACAGATGTACTATGCTTTCAAGGTTATTTAAGATAGAAGGTTGGCTCCGTAGCAAAAACGGTTTCTATTGGCTAACGCAATGACGTCACCTGGATGCAAGGTTCGATTGCAGAGCAATTGGAATTTTAGTGTAATACTCAATAACTATTTCTAAATCAAATTAAAAGTTTTGAAGTATTTAAATTTTCTCCCGATTTAAATCTTATTTTTGTCAATCACTTACGATAATTTAGAAAACAACTGGAAAAAATATTAGGATAAAATGAATTTTAATTTTTTTTTCATCTCTAATCGTAACACAAATTTACTTTCCTTAAAAAATATCTTTGTAAATTTTCATGTATGTAAATGAGAAAGATTTCATTGACTAAATTTCGTATCTAATTAAGAAAAAGTTTCCACTGTTTTTCTAGACTTTAAAGAATGTAAATTACCTAAACTATCTTTCAACGAAAATGCAGGGATTATTCATTCAAAACTTAACTAAATGAAACTGATAAAAATAACCGAGGTTCTGAGCCCTACACTTTTTTTTTTTTTTTTTTACGATTCACATAAATTAAAGTGTGTATAAAAGATCGGAGAAGAACTCATAGAATATCTTTAAACGTTCACAGACAGAATATCATTTTTATTATTTAACCAATTATTAAATATCAGAAAATAACAATTTTTTTAAATAGTTAAATGAACTTAAAATTATGTTAAACATATTTTCAAAAAACAATTTAATTCATACATATTTTTAACATAATTTTAATGTTTGTTTGTTCCTTTCACCATTTAAATCAGCAATTTATTATAACACAGGTAAAACATCACTTATTTCTACTAAATAACAAAAAAGAAAAAAAAAAAAAATCTCAGGAAATTCTTGAAATGCTTATATTTCAAAAAAGGAAAAAATTATTTACGATTTTTAACAGATATAGGATGCTTTCAAGGTTATTTAAAATAGAAGGTTGGCTCCGCAGACAGACAAACAGACAGACAAAGTGACTTTATGAGCATCATGTATCTTTCTAGCAATTGGAATAGAAATGCTTATATTTCAAAAAAGGAAAAAATTATTAACGATTTTTAACAGATGCTTTCAAGATTATTTAAGATAGAAGGCTGGCTCCGCAGCCAAAACGGTTTCTATTGGCTAATGTAATGACGTCACCTGGATGCAAGTTTGATTGCAGAGCACTCGGATTTTAGTGTAATACTCAATAACTATTTCTAACTCAAATTAAAAGTTTTGTGAAGTATTTAAATTTTCTCCCGATTTAAATATTATGTTTTGTCAATCCCAACGATAATTTAGAAAACAACTGGAAAAAATATTAAGATAAAATGAATTTATATTTTCTTTTCATCTCTAACGGTAACACAAATATACTTTCCTTAAAGAATATCTTTCTAAATTTTCATGTATTTAAAAGAAAAAGATTTCATTGAAAAAATTTCGTATCTAATTACTTAAACTCTCTTTTAATGAAAATTGAAATAATTATTAAATATTAGAAAATAACATTTTTTTTTGAATTCTTAAATGAACTCACGAATTTCATCAACGTTTTCCTTAGCTTTCGCGTAGTCTGAGCGAAACATCAAGGGTAAATTCTGCTGATGATTCCTAATACGGATGAAACAGCTGTTCAGGATTCCCGTTGATGTTGACTTAGTGTGCAAAGGCATATTTACTGTCCAGTTGTGATTTTTTCTTGATTTATGAATTATTATGGAGGTAGTTTTGCTCTTTTCTTTTCAATTTCTTTGCTAGCATTACATTTCTTTAATTTTCATTGGTCTTTATTAAAAACGAAGTCAATATAGTTAAAAACTAATTTTATTTTGTTATTTTCATCAAATATTACAATGAAATTTATAATTTCTGTCTCAGTATTATCTT
>JAFIDM010055408.1:0-17335 GCA_023159025.1 Thereuonema tuberculata | reverse complement strand
ATTGTTTTAATTGTTTGTCCGTTTGGTGTATTGTTCCCTTTTCACTGAGGTAGGTTATGCTGGGCGAGATCGGGGTGAAGAGGGTGTTGAAACCCGAAACGGCGCCGTCTCCGATTCCCAGCAAAATATCCAAAGTAAGCTCAGTGATTTTTGTTGTTTAGTTATTGTGTGATTTTGTATTATTTTGTTGAAGTTTTAACTTGGTCCGCACGTTAAAAAGAAAACTAGATTTAAAACAACTAGATTTTGATTTAAAAATAAAACTAGTGTTAAAAACAACTGACATCTTAAAAAGATATTTAAATAATATAAAAAAAAAAAAAGTGTCTAAGAACACAATTGACACGCACAATTTACGCAAAGGATTCGCACCCCGAGCTGTCATCGTGAAGAGACTGGGACGGACCGATTCGCACTTATTAGTGCTCATCAGCCAGAAAAACTCCACCGATAACATGCTCTGGATGTGCGAACCTTTAGCTATCCCGGCTCTTGCTCCCAAGAGCGGGAATCCTTTGCGTAAATTGTGCGTGTCAATTGTGTTCTTAGACAGTTCATTCCGCACGTTAAAGAAAGATTAATAAAAAAAAAAAAAGTGATTTATTCACATTGCTGTTTTTTTTAGATTTGAAGTTAAATTGATGCCTACGTAAAAATAACTCTAAGGTCTTATTACTCCATTAAACCAAAAAAGAGTCCACTAAGCTCTCTTCGATGGGAATCAGGAACAGCTGTTTCTTCCTTAATAAGACTCTTCAGCCGGATTTATCCAGTGGGATTAAGCTCAGAACTGCGAACTGTTATGGAGATCACATCATCTCCAGGCAACGGAACACGAGAAGAAAACAACAACTATAAAAATAAACTGTGATTTTCACAGTTTTAAGCTCCTCCTCCTTCATCTGCAGGGCTCAAAAAGAATTTAGATATATACCGAATATTATTGACCACTGATAACATTGAAAAAAGAATTTAACATGCAGCAAATTATCATTAAAGCAAAAAAAGAATTCACCAGTGTACATAAGTATGCCTTCGCACAATGAGAGATCATTGATGGGAATCCGGAAAAGATGTTTCTTCCTTATTAGGACTCTTCACCCGGATTTACCAATGATGGTAAAGTCAAACACCGTAACATTTTGCACACTTCTGAGCCTATTTGACAGGATGCTTATTTATGAGCGAATTTACAATAACGAATGTTTTCATCTCTTATTCCTCGCTCCACAAAAATACCTTTTCCCTCCGGCTGCAAGATGATAGCAAAGTTTTTCTTTTCTTTCTTTTTTTTTTTTATTGAAGAATTCATATGAGACACTTGTACTTCTTTTTGGCAACCGCTGTTGACTTTGGATTTCTTAAAATTTTGACAAAAAACAAATATTTTCTTAATAAAAGGGGCGGAGCGGTTGGCTTTGTCACGAGATACAGATACAGTAGGCCTCTACGCTCTGAGTAGCGTGTTTCGATTCTCGTGCGAGTTTCATGATCATACGCTGTTCGGAGATGTCGCTTTGCACTGATAAACACCAGGTCCACTTTTTAATGTGTTTAATCAATTTTTAGGCGGTTTTCTTAATTTGATGCATACAGAAAATTCATTTGAGGCCAGTGGAGACTGGCACATGAATTTCTATTCTTTTATTTTTAATGTGTTTTTCTTGCTTTTTAATTTATGCTGGGAGGTTCCATTCTGTTTCCTACCTTTCTCATATATTATTTATCAAAGGTTGTTTTTTTTTTCTTTTTTTATCTCCCTTAATACTTCATCAAAATCAATGATTGAGACATCATTTTGAAGATTACGTTCACCGCTAATGACGAAAAATAAATAAATCGTTTAAAATTAATGTTTTCGTTAAAAAAACTTTATTTTAAAAATCTTTTTTTAAAAATGTAGAAGGCGCCATCAGTTGACAATGTGTTTCACTTACATGTACGACAGCTGTTGGATTTGTTTATTATTTCTGAAAGGTGATTTATTGTTGCGAATTATTCGCACGGGTCAACTAGTATTTAATAGTTTCAGCTCCTCTAGACTTGGGGAAGTTCGATTTTGCTAATTCGACAGATAATGTAATTAGTCATAATGATTATTAATATGTCAACAGTAATTGATGACAAACACAGTAATTTACTGAATGTCGCATTTGCTTCATTGGCAGCAATTTTATTTCGTCCTGAAACAAAAGAGCATTCATTCAAAAGGACACAGGTAAAATAAGTTTAATACTTTGTTAAAACTATGAAACCTTACGAAAAAATATTTTACTTTAAATCTGCAACTTATTAAGACTATTTTTTTCAAATATGAAAATTTCTGAAAAAGTTTCTCCGTATTTTACATATTTGAAATAAATAATTTTTTCATGAATTTTCACATTTAAAATATATATGTACTAGACGCATGTGTAGCATTAAAAAAAAAAAACTTTATTTATTTAGCAAATTAATATGGAGATCGGAGAATACACGACTTCCCAGCTCGTTGTGGGCTTCTCCGCTTAACTCACACTCACACGGGGGTTGCCGCAAAACACTTCATTTTTGCATGTATCTTCCAAACGAAGAAACGTTTCTTAATGACTGATATACCGTTCGATAGAACTTTCAAATACCAATATTTTCTCAATATAATGTTCTTTTCCAACTTTTATACTTTTCGTTTAAATTGAGAAAAAGCCAAAATTTGACCCTTTAAAAGGCGCCAACTTGGAAACCAAAAAACTTTTGTCGAAAGATTTTTGTAGCATTTTGTTTGTCTTAAAAAGCTCTACATTTTATCCATTTACCTGACCAATCTTATTCACTTATAGTTTGGTCACAAAATTGGAAAAACGAAAGTCCTATGACAATGACAAACAACGCTTTTATAATATAAGATATATATACAGTGCAACTTGGATAATTCGAAGCTGAAGGGACCACTGCAAAACTTCGAATTAAAGAAGTTACATCTTTTAACTTTAAGTTCAGGTCCACTGAATGCTTGAAAAGATTATTCTGTTAATCAGTAAATATTTATTCAGAAAGATCATGGTATGAAAGACCTAAACACATATGTATGTAAAACAAAATAAGATTTATATTATGTAAGATACAGTACATATTACATTCAATACAGAAAATTATAGTTTTTTCAAAAAATTGTGCAATGTCTGATTGTTCTGTAGAATTCAGTCACTTAAAGGTTAGCAAAATCATCAAGCATGTTTAGTGAATGGAAAACAGCTTCACTTACGTTGGTTTGTCCTTCAATGTACCGACGAAATTCGCCCAAATGAAAAAGCGTCTCTGATCTCCGACGATGAAGGGATTGGCATTTCTTCTTCACACCCTTTTCCACCTCTCGAATGACGGCGATCTTTCCAGCGAACGTTAAATTCTTGTACACGCATGGTTTACTGAAAGACATGGTGACACTGAAAGCAGGAAGCTCGAATGGCGTCACGTGTCGAACGGTGGCGGGAAGGGGATTTCAGTTGTCACGTGTCGAATTTCTTAGCGATGAAACGCCAAAAAGTCATTATGGTTCGAAATTTTTTATAAAAAACTTCGAATTAAGGAAGTTGAACTTCGAATTATCCACGATTTTTTAACATTGATTTAATAAATAATTCAAGGGACTAATAGAATTAACCACGATTTCGAATTAAAGACGTTCGAATTATCCAAGTTGCACTGCAAATGGAAATCCACGAAAGAAATATTTTATTGAAATATGCAAATTCGTTGAAAAATTGGTTTTCAAATATCGAAATTTAAGAAAAAAATATATTTTATTTAAAAACAAATTTCGATCTTTAAAACAAAATTTGTGAAAACATTTCTTTTATCAAATATAGAACTTTTAGAAAAAAAAGTGAAATAGTGTTTCTGAGTTGTTTTAAAATTTTAAACTCAAAATAAGCTAAAAAGATCTTCAAATGCAGGTAAATGTTCAAGACCATTTAAAAAAAATATATTTCTAAAGGTCTAGATAATATCGTCTGTGTTCTTTTAGAACTGAAAAACAAAATATAATTACTGAATAATTTCACTTTAATATAAGCCTACAATTTCTGCATCAAATCTTTCAAAAAGTTATATTTTTAATTTTTTCAATATCATTAAAAATTAATTTTTTTTATCATTTTCAATAAACCATAATTAAAATTCGTATAAATTAATTTTTTAATACAACATTTCTTTAAAATCAGCTGTTTTTTTTTTACTTGACATATCTTTTGTCACTAATTCTTTAGTCCAATGGATTATTGGGTTTTCAATTTCTACTCCCTCATACCTATTTATGTTTTTTCCTTTCGTATTTCTTATGTAAATACTCTCTATAATCTTTCTGGTCATTGTATTCTTTTCTATTCTGATTATTTTCACTTCTTTTTTCATTACATGTGCTTTGCCGTGGCAATGCTCTGTTACTTGTGAATTCTCTGTTAATTTCTTCTTTATGTTATTGGAATGTTCTATTATCCGTTCTTCTCTTATTATCTCTTCTTCTCTTACTGTTCTTTTACTTTCTCCTAAATAGAACATTCCACAAATGTCGCAATCTATTCTGTATATCATCCCATTTCGTTCTTATTGTCACTTCTATTAATTTTCTTACATAAAATGTTCTTTATTTTATTTTGGTAGAGGTAAAGGTGGTATTATGAGCTCCCATTTTGTTTTTATATGATAAGTCTATAATAATTATATATTTACCCATTCTTTTTACGGAATAATGTAGTTTATGTAGTCTAATAAGTTACTTACTTGGTTTAATTGTAGTTTGTACAGTTATATTAGGTGTTGTCCATTTAAAAATAAAATTGTAGGGCAATACACTTTTTACAAAATTTGATGTTTGTTAGTAATATGAGCCCCATAGTAATACTATAAAAAATACTTGTAAATAATTAAAAACTGCATTGCAAATGACAAAATAAGTTTTATTTGAACATAAAAGATTTCATAGTTAATTTGAATTTTATTTATAAAAATCACAGACATACTAGTCTTTCTCACATCCTGCGCATTCATTATGGGCGCACAATTCGCAGACAAGACAACTGTTTGCCTTCAGAGAACAGTGATTCGCAGAACAGGCATACAGCGTCATCTTCTCCAGCGTTTTCCACGCCAATTTCCATTTCCATCACTGATTCCTCTGAATCAATAGACTTCATATCGTCTGGATCTGAGTTAGTTAGTTCCAAGTCATCTAGTTTAAGTTTCGTTTTGCATGATCATTTTGTAGGAAATCTGAATTCATTTTAAACTGAGCGCAGAAACATTTTAAGATACTTATATTGAAATGTAAATTGTCATATCTCAGATGCACTATATCCTCAGTGGTGATTTATTAAATCTGCGAAGTCTCAGTATTCTACTTGAATATTTTTCTTCTGTGTTTGTCCATTTGTCTGATTTAAAAAATGGCTGAACAGATTTCCACAAAATTTGGCACAAAACTTGTTTATCGTCTAACTTCAAATAGGTTCAATTATTTTGGTTTTGACCTCTTCCATTTATCAAGAAACCAAATGGGTCCATTGAAATCCTTCTCTGAAATGGCTAGACTAATTTCTTTAAGAATTGATAAGAGACATATTCATGATTCAACTTAATAGCTGAGCATCATTAGTTTGATCTCAAATTTTATCCCATCGTCATTCTGAAAATGAACACTCCATCCTGCACTGCCTATTCAGTTAATTGAAAATAAAAGTTTTTTTGATGGTTATTGGGCAATAAAATATAACTTTGTGATTCACAACATTCTTTTGAAAACAATTTTATTTAGATTTTAAAAAGACTGTTGGCCGAGTGCACCAAACTTTCGTTAACTTTGATCACTGCTAAAGCAACGATCAACTGATGTTTTCTGTGCACGAACGACTAATTCGCTGATCAGATGGCAAATTTTAGCAGCTCGGAAACTGGCGAGTTAAATTTGCTGCATTAAATAAAAAATCTCCCGTCAGTCCCAATGTTTAAAAATGGCTGGCGTAGGCATCGATTCAAACCGACTTTTGTGATTTTGACGATGAAATAGCTATATTTATTCCTATTTAATATTCCAAAAATAATGTTGCATAAGGTTACTTACTGTGATGATTCTTATCGGAGCATATCGTGTCGACAATAAAAAAATTTTGTCTACGTGTATTGTTTCTAATCAATGGAGGCTGCCATTTTCTAACATACTGCGCCTATGCGCAGAAATCCGGAAGTGACGTTCATTGTTGTTAACCAATCGCAGTCAATTTTATAAACACTTTAGATTCAACAGCGAACAGCAGTAAATGATTGCTAATTTTTCGTTGGTGCACAGCATCTTTAACTTAATGGACTGTTATTCCCTATCGGTTCGATAACTAATGACTGCTTCGATTTCTGTCGGTGCACTCGGCCATGTATGTTTAAGATGCAGAGATCAAAAACAAATTGTCACTTACATATAAAAAATAGTCAGTTAAATGCTATTGCAAATAAATCTATTGAGAGAGGTTTAAATGAATGTTTCCAGTAATGCAAATAGAAGAAATTTCACTGTAATTTACATATTACATTATTTTTAAGCTATATAAGAGATAGAATAAAACGCTTTGGATATTGAATTTCTTAAATATTAAAAAAAAAAGATGTATGTACCTTATGGTTATGTATTGAATGTGGGTGGCAGAGAAGCCAAGCACTGCGACCGGAGGTCTATTGTACTAACCCACGTAAAGAAGGACAGATGGAGAGAAAGACTGAGAAAGTATGGTGGGAGAAGTGCAGGGGAAACGGGAGAACCCCGAGAAAACCTGCCCAGCGCGGATCGTCCACCATCACGAAACTCACATGAGAACCCCGGTACGCAGAGGAGAGAGGCCGATGTCATAGCGACAACGCCAACCGCGCGGCATATATGTACCTTTCTAAGATATATATATATATATATATATATATATATATAAGTTAAAGTTGCTATCAGGCCCAGAGGACCGCGCAATGCAACTGGAGGGTAGGCTCCAGTGTTCAGAACCTACGGGACAAAGTTGAGGACGGGGGGTCGGCCCGTCGCTCGCCCGCCTTTAACTCCCGGGAAAGAAACCCGGTACCCATTCTATAGAGGACTGGGTAGACCCTAGGACCCGTTTGGAGGAGAAAGAAGCGTGGAAAATTTCCCGTCCTCCGCCGAGGCCGGGAACCGAACCCGCCACCTCCAACCCGCAGCCAAGCGCCCTTACCCACTCGGTTACCGGGCCCACATATATATATCTATCTAGATAGATATATTTACAATCAGTATATATAACGGAAGGTAGGCCTGTATTTACATCTTATATATAAATATATCTTATATATTGTGGCTAAAATATGTTCATTTTAAAGAAGAAAAGAAGAAAATATATTAAGTTTAGAAAATAATTTAATTCACTGCTCTTTATTACCAAACTTGTTTACTATTAAAAAACTCCATCAGCGATATTTCGCAGGGTTAAATTTCCCTGCTTCTTCAGACTACATTTTCAAATTAAAACCGAAGCAGTTACAATAAAGAACTTATACAACAAAAGAATAAGGTTAACAGTGATATCAAATTAACAATTATCCTGTAAAAATTAAAATATAAATAAATAAATAAATAAATGATAATGCAGTTTTACATTTTTTTTTGAAATTTTCAATAACGAATTTTTTAATTTCACTTCCTTTTTGTTTATTAATACAGTCGTAGTTGTTAATGACACATGCTTCCAGAATGAATCTTGAGATAGTGTCTGTTTCTTAGAAAAGATATTTAACTTCCGGGTCTGGGTTATGATTATTAACCAAACAATGTTCCTCCCACTCAGAAATATTGTGGTGATTATTTCTGAATGCACTAACATGTTCTTTGACTCTCTCGTTCTACATTCTTCCTTTATTATCAAAATATACTTAACGGCATGTTCTACTCATTTGTTCATACACAACTCCCATCATATTCATTATAGTTTTAAATTTAGGGTTCTTTATTATAGAACCTAATTTCTTAAGTCCTACTCTTATAATTGATAGATTATTTCTCTTCCATTCCCTTTTTGCATCTTTCGATAGTTTTATTTCATACGATATCTGTTACCATGATAAAATCTTTCTTATGGACATTAGTATATTATATGCGAAATATCTCTAATGAAGTATGGAGCTTTTTTAATATTAAGTTTAGACACAAAATACCTTACTAATAAAAATTGCAGTGCTATTTTAACATTATTATGTGATTTTATTCAGCTTAAACTTCTTTTCATAGAATAATATATTTTTTATATTAATATTGAGAGCTATTGAACAACAAAGAATAAATTATTCTAAACTACACTACAACCTCGTTTATCCGGCCTCGTTGACCTGGATATCCGGATAATTTGTAGACTTTTTTTTAGATTTAATGTTCACACAGATTCATAAATTTGATTTTTATATGAAAGTACATTAATTTTTTTTTTTAATCTTTTTTTTTTCAGTTCTCTGGTGTATGAAGCGTTTCTAGTTAAATCATATTTTCCTCAACAATTGAAAAAAAAAAAAAGAGGTAAGTAATATTGGAAATGTAGATTTAGATATTTATAATTATCGGACTGGGGATTTACAATATTCTAAATTAAATCGCTTATTGGTTTAAAAAAATAAATGAGAATTAAAATCTGATAGCAATTTTCAGAATCGAAATAATTAATAAAAGGTTAGAAATTAGTAACTTAGAATTACTTTTTAGTTAACATTTCTAAATGAAGTGAGGCTTATGCAATCGGTTTAATTAAAGACGTAGAAAACGAAATGAAAGAGAATTGGTCGAATCAACTCCAGTGATGTTTTACATAATTTTGCAGAATCCGAAAATGGAGTCCTTTATACTTCTATACAGAGCGTAGCTCGTAGTAGGAGAAGCGTTATATCCCCGATTTCTATTTTTTTCTGTTTGGTTTTGAATAGTGTAGTATTAAATACTTTACAAGAAGGAGGATGATAAGTTTTATTATAATTTTCAGCTTTGTTTTGAAATACCTGAAACAAAAATTCGCATGTCCTGTTCATTATTAATATTGAAATTTGCAGTGAATTTTAATAAATTTCTTTTTATGGGGTAAACAAAAGAATTTCATTATCATACATATCATTATAACACACAGGGGATTTTATATACAGAGCACACACAAGTAAATCCGAACTGTTAAATATATACGATTAAGGAAAACAAACTCCTACTACTTCAATGATAATCAATATTTCGTCCTATTTATTCCAAGGACTTCTTCTGGATACAATGTAAATAAACAAAAAAACAACAACATAACGAATAAAAGAGAAAACTTTTGTTTATTTATATTGTATCCAAAAGTCTTTGGAATAAATAGGACGAAACATTGATTATTATTATTTATCATTGAAGTAGTAGGAGTTTGTTTTTCTTAATCATATATATTTATGCAATTTATGATAACAAATTGATTATTTGTTAAATCTGAACTGTATCTACGTCCCTTAAACCCCGGTTTCACGTAAGAAGTCGATGTATATAACTAGTTCTGTCCTGTGACGTATGTTTGTGAACGAGTTGTCGTACCTTGAGCGATTTCATGGGAGAGAGACAAACAAGTTTCTTTGCAATGCATCCTGGGATTGTGCTAAACAAAAATGGCGCCAAAAGCAAAGTTATTGTTTCTCAGCAATCTCAAAAATTAAAGTTTGTTTTTATTCTTTTTATATTATGCTTCATCCATCTCAAGTATTCAATATTATCACGCCAAATTTCAATCAAAATTAATATTTCGCCATCACTCCATTCGGTGTTTTGTTTTCACTGAGGCGCGGTGAACACGATGGCTGCCAAGTTTAAACTAATTTTTTCGTTACTAGCTAGTTGTCAGAACAAGGACAGAAGTATTGTACGACTACCAGCAGATGAAACTTGGCCACGCCTACGTCACGTGATACGCTACGGTTCTATAAATCCATTTGAGGGGTAGGTGTTTTTTTCTATTTTCACTGCAAATCGTTTCTTGTTTATAACATAAGGAATTCATGATATGAAATACGACTTATATATCTACTTTTCTTATATAATGAGTATGTTAATAATAACTATGTTAAATTTTAACCGTAACGATATGGAAATCTGATTTGCTGTTTAAGAACTGTTATATTTATGCTGTTTCTTATTTATTTAAATTATGAGAAATCGTAATTGTATCTAAATTATATTACTTAATGTAAGTAACAAATATACACACTTCATGGTAATAATGTTTTATTTAGCAATTAATTGTTGACAGTTAAAAAAACAACTTGTTTACAAAACAATCCCGTAAAATTCCTCAGAACATTTATAAATATACAAATTAAGACCATTGGCTTTCGCACTTTTTCTAAAAATAGAAGTACAGTCCGTTTTTGTTTACGAGAGCCTTCAACGCTTTTGCGCATGCGTCAGGTCTCCTTCGATTTCTTCAAAATAGGGGTGATAAAGAGCGGATGTTTACTTTTTATTAGTGTTAGTTTACTATAGCTGCGTTCTATTTGCGCTTTTCGGGAAAGAATTATGGAAAGAATAAATACTATTGCAAAAATGCTCCTCGTTATTTTTTTCTTAAAAGCGATAACGTCCAAAAGAATTTCTTAGGAAAGTATCCATCTCAGCGTATCATTCCTCTGCGGAGTAAAATTGTCCCGCAGTGGTAGCTCTGCCATTCAGTAACAGACAGTAGGTTGGCAATATTATTATTATTATGTTTGTATGTTTGAAACCTTGGGTTTCCCTAGCAAAAACAGTATGGCGAGTCAAGGAACAAAGCACATATTGCCAAGTGTAAAGACGTGTGCAAGAATGATTAGGGATGTGTGGATGTGTCCTTAAATTTCATAACTATGCGTGTTGTGTTGAGTACCACAGCCTTCTGCAATTGTGTATAAGTGTTTTTGTGAAGTCCTAGAGTGCTGAGACTGTGATGCATTGTTTGAGGCACCAGATCAGTGGCGGACAGGACGATGGGTACAACACGTACTCGGTCCTGCCTCCACTGTTTCTGGAGCTCGTGTGCTAGGTCTGTTTGTTGACCTTATCAACAAGTGTGATGTCAGATCTGTTGTGATGTATGGTTTTGTCTGTGTGAATGGGGCGATCCCAGTACAGCTTATGTGAGGATGACTCTAATGCGCTTTGTGGTATGCACTTGTAGTACGGGACCGTGTTCTTAATGAGTGAGTGTTCGTGTGCTAGCTGTTGATGAACAATCGACGCTACCTGATTGTGTCGGTGGAGGTAATCTGTTTGGGAGAGAAGGAGACAACCTGATATTATGTGGTCGATCATCTCATGTGTAGTGTGGTATTTCCTGCATCTGTCGTCATGTGTGTTTGCGTCGTGTAGGATGTGTTTCTTGTAGTTGCGTGTGGGGATGACTTGGTCCTGTATCGCGATCATGAACCATTCGGTCTCCCCAAACAGCTCACCACTCGTCAGCCATCTGTTCGACGCTTCCATGTCGACATGAGGCTGGCTGAGTTCGTGGTGATGTCTGCCATGGAGTTCCTTATTATTATTATAATTATTGTTGTTGTTGTTGTGTTGCTATTGTTGGTCAATCTATTTCTATTTTTAGTAAAAGTGCGAATGCCAATGGTCCTAATTTTTCATAATTTAAATAAATAAGAAACAGTATAAATATAACAGATCTTAAACAGCAAATCAGTTTTCTATATCGTTACGGTTAAAATTTAACGTAGTTATTATTATATAAAAGAAAAGTAGATATATAAGTCGTATTTCATATCATTAATTCCTCTATGTTATAAACAAGAAACGATTTGCACTGAAAATAGAAAAAAACACCTACCCCTCAAATGGATTTAAAAAATCGTTGCATACCCCGTGACGTAGGCGTGGCCAAGTGTTATCTGCTGGTGGTTGTACAATACCTACGTATGGATGACCTTCATTCGGGATTACTTAACTTCCGGATGGTCACCCGGAATAAGAAACGAGAAAATTCGAAGAACCCAGTTGTAAGTCTTTCCGTGAAACCAGGGTAAATTAAAATTATAGTTTTTTTTCTTTAATGTCATTAAAAATCACTTACGCCCTAATTATTTAAAAATAATTAGAAAAGGATTAGTACTTATTTTATTTTTATATTTTTTACTTTCCACTAATTAAAACTTAAACCCAACAATAGTTTTTCAAAATTACATTAAATTAAAATTAGAGTATTTTTCTTTAATGTTTAGCTGCCTTTTTAGAATTATACTTGCAATTTGTTCTGTACGTCTGCCCGTCTATCCGTGTCGGTTCCTCACTAACAACCCTCGAACGGAAGGTCGGATCAGCAAACGGACTGCACTATGATGTACAGAGGCCGAAACACCGTTGGAATAAGGTATTTATTTCGGGCTATCCGGGAAAATGCAGACAGAATCGACTGTTTGTTTCCGCAATTTGGCAACATTTTGCTCGACAACTCCTGACCCGTTTGACTTGAAATTTGGATATGCTTTAGTTTAGAGTATTTGCTGTACAATCTACATTTTTATTCGACTGTATGTATAATAGTTTGCAAACACAGTCGATTATGTTAGCATTTTTCTGGATAGGATAATTTCATATTCTCTAAATGGTCATAATGTTCTTCCATATTAAATCCAGTTGAATACGATTAAGTTGTAACATTTAATTGTAATGCTGTTTGGAGAAAAATGTGTATTAGTAAAGATAAGATTACATTCAGCTTAGTATGAAATAAAAAATAACAGAATTGCAACAATGATACACTTAATTGTTAATGATTAAGGTTGTTGCTGACTAACAGTCATTTTATCAATTCTTATCATTTTTTAACTTGAAAGAATTATGTAAATTTCGTTTTTGTTTGCGTTTTATGTTCGGGTTTTAGATTTCACCTTCCGAATTTTAAATGACGATAGTGAAGAGAAGAGACATGCATGGGAATGACAGTCTCTGCTTTCCAAATGGAAAAACCCTTTGATCTTGATAAACAGAAACTTATTTACATAGATATCTATCCATCTTTAGTATCTATTCTTTGCCTTTCTATGTTATTCTCCATTTGAGCTGCCAAAGATTTATTCTTGCTAAAATAATAACATGAATGTATGCTGGGTGATTCATAAAGTACTGGAAAGTACTGGTGGTTTTCACCGCCCCATATCTTTTAAACTACTGCTCATAAAAATTAGAAACTTTTTATATAAAATCGTCAAACATATAAAACATATAGTGTTATTATTTATTCATTCTTATTGAAATTCATTTTATTTGCATTCAAGCTCCTCCAATACATCGAAATTATTATCCAAAAAAATTATTCGACAGATTCCCTAAAAAGTCATTGTCAGAATGCATTTTCAAAAAAAATATAGTTTTTTTTTTTTTTAAATTAAACAAAGAAATTAATGACAAAAGTGTTTAGATTGAATTTTTCTAATTAGGTTTCTGTATCATTTGAATATTGGATCCAGACTTTTAGAGTTTAAACAATATCACAACAGTAATTTAAATATACGATATATTGGGGTGTTTGAACGCAAATAAAATGAATTTCAATAATAATGAATAAATAATAACATGAAAATGTAACTCTTATATGTTTGACGATTTTATATAAAAAGTTTCAGATTTTTATCAGCAGTAGTTTAAAAGATATGGGGCGGTGAAAACCATCAGTACTTTCCAGTACTTTATGAATCACCCGGTATGAAAGGATTTTACATGATTAACTTATTATCTGTCACATCGTTCTTGACGATCGCGTATGCGCGGGAATCACGGAAATTACGAGATTTGGCCATTAGCCTCTTCAGCAGGTCTCAAGGAATGTAGTATTGTGAATGTCTGTCACTAGGAAAATGCTAGAGAAAAAATGCTAAAGTTGGAATTTTACCTTCAGAGTAGAGGCGATGGATGCAGCGGCGAATAAGACATCGGTCAAAATCGTCGACATCAGTAATGGGGCGTGCTCGTGGCCGCTTCTTCCCCGGAGTCGATAAGCCTTTTTTCTCGCCATTTTGTGAGAAGACATGGATAGAGGCTATTCTCGCGTCAATCACGTGACATCGCGAAAATTCGGGATCGTCAAAAACGATGTGTCGGATAATATATGTTCTTGCAGGATTTGTACTTTTTATTTTTGCATAAAAGAGAACTATTACATTAAAAAATGATAAAAATTATAATTAGAACATAGGAGTGATATTTAATTGTCTATTACAATTTTTTTTTATTAATTTTAAAAAGTTAAACAAAATATTTTTAATGAAAAGATTTAGAGTGCTACATTCTTTAATATTACGAATTTTTTTAATGTCGAATTAGTGGTCAATCAGTGTGTGCTGAAAGGTGATTGCGCAGTTAATATTTCATCTTTCTTTCTGTCTTATTCCTAATAAAATAAGAAGAAAAAACATTGTCTTAAAAATAGTAAAATAAATATCTTAAAGTCTACAAAGATTCCTAAAAACAAAAGACATTACTGATTGGTGATTTTTATGTGCTGCTGATATACAAACAAAAAAGCGACCGCTTGCACAGTGAATTCAATTTAAAAATTACTTAATATAAATTAAAAAATACTGTTATAAGTTTCGGGAACCCGTTATTTACGATTCTCTTCTTCGGACTAACGGTTCCCGAAACTTGTAACGGTATTTTTTAATTTGTATAAAATAACTTTAAATTTAATTCATTGTGCAAGTAGTTGCTTTTTCATCAAAAGATGTTTTTGTTTTTTATTTATTTCACTGAAACGTCTTTATAATTATGCTTAAATTGTTGATACACTTTATTTATAAATAAAATTGTAGGAGAATACTACATAGAACTGCCATACTTTAATTAAGATTTAAGATAGCAGAAAGCATAATTAGTTTCATATGTGAAACTGTGAAACTTATAATTTTATAACTATCTAACTATAAAGGAAAGTTTATAAAACAATAAATATATTTCTGCCGCGCATCCACCGCCGTAAGTGTGTTTCCGAAAGATGAACCACCTTAAGATTTGTGAATAGTGATTCAGAATACCACCCAAGTCCTTAGTACCTATAAAAGATTTAGATGAAAAGCTGATAATTTCTGGCAGTTATTCACGTCACAATTTTGAGATCACGCCGAACTTCTAAGCCCCACTCCCTAAAAACCTGTGAACAGATGTCGACTTTTTTGTTACTTTTTTGTAGTTAACCCAATGCCCTAAAAGCTCTAAAAACAACGTGAGGATAAGGCTTTGAAGATAAGGAAAACGTCAAGAAGCGGAAATTTCTGTCGGCCGCCATTTTGAAACGGGTATTCCGATATGGTTGAAATACAATACCAGCCGAGTTCTTAAGGGTATCTAGCACCCATAACAGTTTTAGCACAAAAGCTCAAAATTTGAGGCAGTTATTCACGTCACAACTTTGAGGTACGCCCCACTTCTAAGCCCTAAAACCCGTGAACAGGACTTTTTGTTTCTTATTAGTAGTTAAACTAATGCCTTAAAAGCTGAAAAAGTTTTTCTTGAAAATAAGAATAAATATCAACAAATGCATATATATATATATATATACGTATATTTATATATATATCGTGGGAAGAAGAATTTGATTAGCATACATATATTAGTGATTTAGGACCTCTTATCGACGCTTATCACAACCTCCCGGGCTCATCTGCTCAGGTGGGAAATACACAATAAAAAAGGATATCTAATCATCCATAAAAGACAAAACAATCAAATTACACCGAAACGACCAACAGGTTTTCTTAAAAGAACGCATGAAAAATGATTGACTTTTTTTTTATTTAGTATTAATCATGCCGGAGTATCACGAAACTGTTTTTGTTCTATCCATTGCCACGCGTGTCATAGGTTCGTATCACTCATTTAAGGGATGTAAATACATAAATCGGTTTAGCTAGATTAAGTAATAGCTTGTTTAGTAATAGGGATAATTTTTATAGAAAGAGTTTTTATAGTAATTGCGCTTGGCTGCGGGTTGGATTCCCGGCCTCGGTGGAGGGCGGGAATTTTTCCACGCTCACATCTCCTCCAAACGGGTCCTAGGGCCTACCTAGCCCTCTGTAGAATGGGTACCAGGTTTCTTTCCCGGGAGTTTCTTTCTCATACTAGTCCCGTTGGTCAAGAAACGTCCGGAGCAACCGTGGGCCTGTATGGCCTGTTTGGGGACAGCTTTAACTTTTTTATAGTAATTTATATTTGAAGATTATTTTATTACCTTTTATTATTTTATTGCCTTTTTACCCACACTAGTTATGAGTGAATAACAGCAAAAAGGACAAAAATGTTGTTATTAAAATATTAATATATATTTTGAAATTTAATAAGTAATTTTAAAAATTGAACTATAAGAAGAAATGCAAAGTTGAATTACAACATTGAAAGTCACTTACGTCCTAATTATTTAAAAATATTTATAGAAAGATGAGTACTTATTTTATTTTTATACTTTTTATTTTCCATTAATGGAAATTTAAATCAAAACATAGTTTTTCAAAATTATATTAAATTAAATTAAAATTATATTTTTTCTTTAATTTAATTAAAAATTACATACGTTCTAATTATTTAAAAATATTTAGAAAAGGATTAGTACTCTTTTTACTTTTTTTATATTGGAGTACAAATGGAAAACCGCGGGTTTTTTTTTCAAAATGTCAGCCTTTATTGTGGGAAAATGGTTACAAAATTATTCTTCAAAATATTGTCCATCGCTAGCCACAACTTTTTCCCTTCTTTCTGGCAGCATGGGGATTCCGCGTCGAAAATAACTGCTCGTCTTTTGACGCGATCCACGAATCGACCCAATTTTTTGCTTCTTTGTGAGAAGGGAAGTGCTGCTCAGCCAGGCCAACGCCTTCTAAATGACAGGTCATGAGTTATCGATTGGAGCAACAACAAACCATTGCAACAACAAACAGACCTATCTCATTGACATTGCAGTGCCTATCAGCAAGATTATGCAGAAAACTCAGGCAAACAAGATCAGTAAATACACCGATCTAGCACACAAGCTCCAGAGGCAGGACGTGTTGTACTGATTGACCGGATAAAGAACCAATGATATATCTGCATTGCGGAGTCCCGAGTCACTTGTGTCGATATGTTAAACGTTGAGTTGAAAGGACCAAGAGAAGAGAGAGTTGGATTACTTCCTATTGGCGAAAAGAACAATTGAAAGACAGTCGCTGAATGTAGCAGTCATATTGTGAGTACGGAAAGTTATTTGCATTTAGTTTTATTCGCTAACGGAAAGGACTTAAAAGAGTAGAAGAAACGAAGTTACTGATTCATCTAAGTAAT
>JAFIDM010055407.1:11462-25593 GCA_023159025.1 Thereuonema tuberculata | reverse complement strand
CTTCTCATCAAATATCAGAATTGATATAACCTCAGATAAGGCTGAAATGTCCTGCCTCTCTTAAAATAGGACGATAAATTACGTTAGTAATTTTGACCAACATTTTATCATTTGGGATATTCCTCTACCTTTTAGTATTTACACCAATCTCCCAACCGATAGAATTTCCATGATATTTAGAAAGCCTTTAATGAAAACTTTATTTATAAGGAGTACCACAGTTTTTCTTTCTAAATCTGAGCCTTTATTGTGGGAAAATGGTTACATAATTATTCTTCAAAATATTGTCCATCACTAGCCACAACTTTTTCCCCTCTTTCTGCAGCAAAGGGATTCTGCGTGGAAAAAACTGTTCGTCTTTTGAACCAATCCACGAATCGACTCAGTTTTTGGCTTCTTTGTAAGAATGGAAGTGCTGCTCAGACAGACCATGCGTCACTGATCGGAAGAGGTGGTAGTCGGAAGGGACGATTGTCTGGAGAATACAGCAGGTGGGTAGGATGTCCCATTTCAGTGTTTCCAGGTAGGTTTTTACCTGAGCAACATGTGACCGAGGGTTGTCATGCAGCAAAATCACTTTGTCATGTCTCTGCTGATAATCCGGCTGTTTTTCCTTCAATGCTCGGTTTAACGCATTAGTTGTGTTCAGTAGCGAGCTCCTGTGATGGTTTCACCAGGTTTCAGCAGCTCATAATGCACCATGCCGAGCTATTCCCACCAAATACACAGCATGATTTTCGAGCCATGGATGTTTGGCTTGGCCATTGTTCTTGATGCTTGGCCGTGGTATCCCCATGATTTTTTTCACTTTGGATTATCGTAACGGATTCACTTCTCATCCCCAGTGACAATGTGATGCAAAAAACCCTTCCTTTTTTGTCGTTGGAGCAGCTGTTTTACACGTGAAAAAACGCCGTTTAATGTTTCTTGGCTTCAACTCGTACGACACCCAATTTCCTTGCTTCTGCATCATTCCCAAGTTTTGCAAACGATGTGAAATGTCTTGTTGAGTCACACCCAATGAATCTGAAAGTGCTTGTTGTGTTTGACATGAATCTTCGTCCAGTAATGCCTCCAATTCTGGGTCTTCAAACTTTTTCAACGGTCTGGGACGCTTCGTGTCTTCCATGCCAAAATCACCCATTTCGTAGCGTTAAAACCATTCATGACATGTTCTATCACAAACAGCAGCCTCACCATAAGTTTCTATAATCATCTGATGCGCCTCAGCCACAGATTTTTTTTCAATTGTAGGCAAAAAACAAAAGTTTCCACAAATGACCTTATTTGGCTCAAACTTTGACTTCAGACTTAGTAAATAAAATGTTTAACTTTCATACAAATTTAAAGGATCTTGAAAGAACATCAAAATTTAAAACAAAAACAAAAAAACCAAAAAAAAAAGAAGATGAAGGGGAGTAAATAAAGCAATAGAAACTAAAGAAATAAGAAAAACAACAAGAAAAAAAAATTAAGTTAAACTATTTTATCTGTATATAAATATACAAAAGCAACACTCGAGTTTATAGTATGGTCTTTTTTTAACATAGGTTTGATTGATAAGATATATAAAGTAAAAGAAAACATTAAAACAATGTTTCCCAAACTTTTTCAAACCTCGAGTCCTTTTCTAAAAGCCGAATAACGTACAACCCCTGCCAACTTTCTATTATAAGGCATTTTATAATAAGGTAAAGAAGACATATTAAAGTTTGCATCAGATGGCCCAACATGTACATTATTTAAAATACATCATTGCAAACATGACAGCAAATCAGACAAAGTGATCTTCAAATGAATTAAGAGAATAACTCAACTTAATTGCTAACTGTTATTTATACATCGAGACACCCATTAAAAATGAATTACGATATTGAATTTCGCATCATACTGAATATTTTTATCACTTTTTATTATTTGTAACATAGAATATTATTCTAATAATACCATTGCATTTGAATATTTTATTTTTAGAGAGTCAGTGCAGTGGAAATTTGAAGAAATATTAAAGAAATGCCATAGCAAATATTTAAAATATTGTAAAATGCTTAATATGTATTAATATGGCAGGGTTAAATTATTTTTGATCAGGGAAATATTATTTCCACATCAGAGTAGGAAGCCATATTGGAATTTAAAATCACTTCTTTTCATTTACCAAAATCAGTGTTACAGCCACTAGTAGAATATTGTGGTGTAACCACATTTAAAAATAATTGCAACTACACTACCTCCCAACAAGTAATTGGACACCCCTGGAAACGACGATATCGGCGGTTCTGAGACACATCACGGCATCTGCCGTTAAATATCGTGTGGGAAACAACAACGCCAACAGTCGCATGCAAGACGCCAAGCAGTTCGAAGCTCTCCCATTTCGAGAAAGGGGTAATTGTTGGGTATCACAGAAATGGCTGATCCATACGTGACATAACCAGCGAGTTGACTTCCCCAAAATCGACAGTGGTCTACGTGATTTGCAAGTGGAAGGAGAGGGTTGACTGTAGGAATGTGCCCCGACCCGGCAGACCCACAAAACTGGGAGATAGAGACCAACGGGTGCTGTCCAGAGAACGGAAGACCAGCCCCAAATCGATGGGCCAAATATGCAAGGTATTCCAACTGGCAACTAAGACTTTTGTGTCGATGAATACCATCCGTAAGGAAGTCCATCTGCTCGGTTATCATGGACATGCTGCCGCCCACAAGCCTTTGATCACCTAGTCCAATCGCGCTGCTCGACTAAAGTAGTGCAAAGAATGTCGACAGTGGACCGTTGAACAGTGGAAACAGGTTCTCTGGAGCGACGAATCAAGATTGACCCTCTACCGTTCGGATGGCAGGGTCTGGGTTTGGCGTCTGCCTGGAGACTCAACGCCGAGACCTACAGCACCATTTTGGATGACCATGCGCTTCCTACGTTGTGGCAGTTTTACGGGATGAACGCATGTTACATTCAGGATGACAATGCCACCTGTCATGTTGCGAGGTCCAACTCAGCTTTATATGGTGACAATGGGGTTAATCGACTGGACTGGCCTGCGCAGAGCTTGGACCTTAATCCTATCGAGCACTTGTGGGACGAGTTGGAGCGTCGACTTAAGGGGTGCCCCCTCCGTCCGAAATTGGTGAAGGAACTGACCCCGTTTCTCCAAGCCGAGTGGAAGAGAATACCGCTCGCCGTCGTACAGTGACTGGTTGGGAGTATGAACCGGAGGGTCACCGCTCGTGGAGGTTCCACCATCTATTGACGATGAATAAACTTCGTTTTCCTTGTCTATCACAGGTGTCCAATTACTTGTTGGGAGGTAGTGTATAAATAACCACAGTGACATCCTAGAAAAACACTTTGCAACCCTTAGGTTGGGACCCAGGACATTAAAATTTAGTTTTATGTATTTTCGATTTTCATTTTCTTAATTGGAAAAATTAAAGAGTTTGATTGTTAATAGTAAACTTATTTTTGTTACACAATTAGAAAATGCATTTTGCTATTTTTTTTTAAAACAATTGTATTGTACCTCTGACTGTGATATAATATTCAATAATGATTGACAGTTTACAAAATAAATTAAAAATGTTACCACAGGTTTTATTAAAAAACAATCGTTAAGAAACTTCAATACAATTCATTTTTCTACCCAATACATTAAGAGTGGAAAAGAAAATGCCTTTACAAATAATAATAATAATAATAATAAGCCCCCATGGACCCTTCCTTCTCGTGGTGGGGGCGGGAACTACACTAGCTTTAGGGTAGGCTAAAGGGTCCAACCATCCATGATGAGAACTCGTTCTAATATAGATCATGCTGCTTCGGGTGTGGCGCAGGATACAGTCACCCGCATTCGGAAGTTAGGAAGAGGCCTCCGTTCGAAAAATATACTACAGTCTCCCGCAGGTGGTGGTGGAGAAAGTGGCACCCCATCCTGTAGTATGGCTACCACAATGCCCGGCAACACCATCCAGTTGGATAAGGAAGGCGAAGAAAAACAACCATCTGGCATTCGGAGTTCCTATGATATGGTGTGAGTCAAGCAACCACACCACAGACTGTTATTTCTGATTGTTATATGTCACCGGATTTTCCTACAAAACGTGTGCAGCTTTAAAGTATCCAGACGTTCCTTCAGTTTCTAAACCAATTCCACATGATCACGTCGCTTGTCCAATACCAATAGCACCTACAGAATATACAGTTGATAAAGAAACTCAAGAAGAAAATTCTCTTTCATCTTCCAGCAACGTATCAGACCCTGACTACCAATCTGGAGAAGGTATTCATTTAATTGACAATGCTGATCTTTGTGATCTCTTACGGGGATCTAGCACTACCAAAACGTGAAGCTGAACTGCTCGGTCCGCGCCTTAAAGAATTTAATTTGCTTGCACCGGGTACAACAATTTCACATTTTCGCCACAGACACAAAAAATTTAAGTGTCACTCATTGCAAAGAATTTCACATTTTCTACTGTACGGAAGTTCAAGGTCTCATGTCGATCCTCGGGGTGGAACACAACATTGAAGCATGGCGATTGTTCATCGACTCATCTAAAACAAGTTTGAAAGCAGTATTATTACACAATGGAAATAAATATGCATCAGTACCGGATGGATATTCTACCATCAGAAAGAGACTATGTCGCTACTTCTTGAAAAACTACGCTATCACGAGTATAAATGGTATATATGTGGTGATTTAAAAGTTACCACAATTCTCATGGGAATGCAGACAGGGTACACCAAGTACTGCTGTTTTATCTGCAAGTGGAACAGTAGAGATAGAAAGCACCACTACATAAAGAAAAATTGGCCAATCAGAACCAGAATGCAGCCAGGAAATAAAAATGTCCTTCGTGTGGTGTTGATTGACCGTGACAAAGTTATCATGCCACCGCTTCACATCAAGCTGGGGCTCATGAAGAATTTCGTGAAGGCACTAGACAACGACTTAGATGCTTTTCGGCATCTGTGCAACAAGTTTCCAGAGTTGAGTCATGCGAAAGTGAAAGAAGCTGTGTTCATAGGTCAACAAGTAAGGAAGGTAAATGCTGACACCTACTTCCAAGACTTACTGAATGATACTGAAAGAAATGCATGGGTGGCATTCAAATCAGTTATAGCCAATTTCCTTGGAATTTATAAATCTGCTAATTATGTAAATGTTGTGAAGAAGTGCATCAGAGCATACAAACAGCTGGCTGTCAACATGTCTCTCAGAATTCACCTCCTCTACTCACATCTTGACTTCTTCCCCGAAAACCTAGGTTCAGTCAGTGACGAACATAGTGAACGTTTTCACCAGGACATCTCGGTGATGGAGTCACGGTATCAGGGTCGATGGAGTGCAGCAATGTTGGCTGACTACTGCTGGACACTTCACCGTAACATGCTAAATGCTCAGCACAAACGCAAGTCTACAGACAAGAAATTCAAACCAAACACATCTTAAATTAAGGAAGTATTTTCAGTGTGTATTATATCTTGAACTAGATATCACTATATAATATATGTGTCATGTCATTCAATCTCACTATTTTCTTAGCTAATGCAATATTCATTAGTACTCCAAGTAACAATAATTGTTCTAGTGAAATATTAATGGTTAAAGGAGTATATCTAAAAAATGGTGGGTGACGGAGACAAATGGTTTGCATATTTTGAATCAGCACGTTTCACTTGTCTTAGAACAAGTGTTGGATATCAAGATATGCGCCACTTTTTAAAATTTGTTTTTCTGTGTAATCAAAGCAGTGAATGCTGTTAATTACATGAAACAACTTAGTATTTATTATGTACAAGACTAGTTAATTTCCCAAGGATATTTCAAAGAATTTGTTCACTACAATGAATGTTACTTTTGCAATTGTTTTTTTTTTGTCCTACATTCTGTTATAGTGAAAACTGGTAATTTATAATTGACTTCAATTTTTAATTCTCTTGTTTAATAATGCAAACTGTTCAGATTATTGATATGGTGAGAATTATCCATCAAAACTAAAAAAAAATTAAGGAATTTACTTATTCTTAACTATTTCTCCTGTTTTCAAATGTAAACATTACGCCATGTCATCTGTAAAATGCATTGTAGGTCACATACTCCTCCGAAACTGCTAATCTGTTTATTCCTTGGGTGTTAAGATGAAAAAGCTTCAGCCTCTTACATTAACTTTCACTTTTTTGATATTTCTATAAGAAAAAAAAACTTTATCCTACACAATGAAAACAAGAAAGTAATATACAGGGTGTATCTGAAATGTGCTACTAAACCTAAAGGTTCTATTCAATCATACAAAACAACGAATAAATGTCATATAAACATGAGTCTGGAAATTATTTCTGAAAATATTTCCAAGATTTGAACTTAGGTGTTGGCCATACAGTCGCTCAGTTTCACAGAAAGCGCTCGAAATGTCTTCCACCGGCCACAATGCACGCAAACAATATCGTTCTATCCACTGCCGAACACGGTCGGAAATGCCAGAATTTTGAATTTTGTTGCACCCATTGCAATGGTCGCACCTATGTGATCATGCAGTGCATGGGCATCAGGAACCGATGTTATGTACACTAATGCTGTAAGATAACCCCATACAAAAAAGTCCAGAGGGATTAAATCAGGGGAACGAGCAGGCCATGCTGTTTGTCCTCTTCTAATTTACATTTATGGAAAACCCTTGTTGGTGCCTGTCTGACTGTGTGATATCATGCGGGTTTTCATCGGACCTGTGTGAACATTATGATATCTTTCGTGAAGCAGAGACTCTTCGGTGAAAAGCAAAGACTGTGCAAAAGTAGGTTGAACAGAGTGTTGCAGATATTCTGTTCAAAAGACCACACGTGGAGGATAATCGGTAGGTGACAGACCTCGCACTCTCTGTACGTGATATGGGTAGAGAAACTGTTCCTGGAGAATTCTGTGCACACTTTGCTTAGATATGCCAACCTCTCTGGCAATCTTTCTAGTGTACATTCCAGGATTTTCTGCAATTTCATTCAGCACCTGTTCCCTAATGTGTGTTGTTCTGATGTGTTGGTCTCTGCCTCTATCGACAGTAGCGGACGTAAATGATCCTGTCTCAGCCAGATGATGATGAATCACACTAAATGTGTTCCTGGATAGACACTGTCATTGCGGAAGGCTTCCTGGTACAGTTGTGCAGCTTCTCTACAATTTCCATTTGCTCTTCCGTGAGTGAAATGGATGTCTGCCATCTCTGAATTGCTGTACCTCGTAGTCATGATGTTTTCTAGATCAAGCTGCGGCGATTCTGACATCTGGAATGCATTCAAACAAACTGCTCCACTTTTGTTCGAGGTGGTTTGTCCACTTTTGGTGGTGGGGCTGGGGGTAATTGAACATTACTTGTCACGATTACCGAGGAGCAATTTAATGACTCTACGATATGACGTAAAGGCCAACACCTCTCATCATTTCCTTGTTCATATCTTGGAAATAAAGCATTTCCAGATCCATGTTTATATAGATCCTTTTTTTTTTTTTAGGGATTTCTCCACTCCGGGATGAGATTATCTCGATATTTCGGTCCGGTGCCTAGGGCCTTCTTCGGGAGATGTATATATATATATTAATTAAATCAAGGTGGGTGCAAATCCAACAACTCCCGTTGTTGTTTCTTGGATGAGGTGTTCATTCTGTGCTGTGATGAGCACACTGCTAACCTGCTAGACCATGTTTATATGACATTTATTCGTTCTTTTGCATGATTGAATACAACCTTTATGTTTGGCAGCACATTTCAGGTACACCCTGTATAAAAGCAGTTATCCACTGTTGCTTTGTAGATATAACTGAAAGAATGAATGTGAAAGAAAGTTAAGGAATCCATTCAACCTATAAACTAGATAATTATTTACACTTCGATTGCGATGGTATCTTGTTTATCATATTGATGAAATTTACACTGTGGCAAATGGAAGACTTCAATATTTACAACACATACACAAGATATAGAAAAACCTGTCCACTATACCTACACATTTCATTGAATGCAGTAGAAACTTATACATTTGCCATACTGAAGATTCGTTGAGCAGGTTTCTGACGAATATGCAATATTTACTGATACAATTAATTTCTTTTGAGCAACTATTGTGTATGTATGGGCAAATGTAGTGATAGCTACACTGTCCAAAAAATAGATAAATAGAAAAAAATTTCCAGCCAGTTCATTGGAACAAGTGAACAACTTTAAATACTTAGGGTGTACTACAAGTGGTGATATGAGCTGCTGCCAAGAAGTCAAGAGGAGGATAGCAATAGCAAAGGAGGCTTTTAATAGGAAAAGGAGCATCTTCTGCGGACCTCTGGAAAAAGAACTAAGGAAGTGACTAGTGAAGTGCTTTGTGTGGAATGTGGCATTGTATGGGGAAGAAACATGGACATTTCGACGAAGTGAAGAGAAACGACTAGAAGCATTTGAAATGTGGATATGGAGAAGAATGGAGCGTGTGAAATGGACAGACAAAATAAGAAATGAAGCTGTGCTAGAAAGAGTGGGTGAAGAAAGAATAATGCTGAAACTGATCAGGAAGAGAAAAAGAAACTGGTTGGGTCACTGGCTGAGAAGAAACTCCCTAATGAAGGATGCACTGGAAGGAATGGTGAACGGTAAAAAAGTTCGAGGTAGAAGAAGATTTAAGATGATCGACAACATTAAGGTAAATGGATCTTATGTGGAGACGAAGAGGAAGGCAGAAAATAGGAAAGATTGGAGAATGCTGGGTTTGCAGTGAAGGACCTGTCCTTGGCAGAGAACTATGAATGAATGAATATGCAGTTGTTGGTACATAAAGCAAGTTTAAAACAGTAGAGATTAATATGCAAAAAAAAACCCCTGACATAAGAGAGAGATGTTTGTTTGAACTATAAGCAATGAAACCTAATGAAAAAAACTGCAAGGTGCCATAAGTTTATAAAGTTGATGAGATCATAGAGTTGAATTTTAAAAACAATGAGATAAGTAAATACACTGAAATGTTGAAAGAATGTTTTGCAGATGAGTATTGCAATAATGATATTGATCTTAAGTTGGACAATTAAATAAATGTAATAAGTAGCTTGTTCTTTATCAATAGCTGTGCCTTGATGTGTCTGTTCTGATATAGTACTGAAGATCCTCATAAAAACATATTAAATAAATTGTCTTACCTCAATCCTAATATCATACTATATTTACAAAATATAATTGAATTGTAAAGTTTTGTAAGAGGAGAATGGTTGAGCCAAAATTGACCTAAAATAAATGTTCTTTATGAGCAGTCGCTTAGACAATAACTACTACTCAAAGAGGTCTCTCAAAGCCACTCGCTACTGATCTGAAGCATATTTACAGGAAATACATTTCTATTTCAAAATTGCAGAATTCTGGCAATAGCATAAAACAACATTAATTGAAAATGTCTCACTCACAAAGATTGAGCCAAAAATACAAAAAATCACCAGAAATAGAAAAATAAGGGACTTACATGAAGTACATCTGTTTTACAGGCTACAACCTAAGATCACATAGCAATAGTCATTATCTGTTTTGACCACCACCATCTTATAGAATACTGTCACACGACAAAACCAGCATGATGTGTTACAGTCTCTCCATGCAGTATCTGAATATTTAAGGATAATTTAGCATCATTTCATGATAGTCACGGTGAGACTTAGAATTGTGTGCAGAGAGGTTCCATACATGCCCAATGATCACTGGCAGTCCACTAGTCAAAGAAGCATATAGAAGATACACTGAAGAAATGCTAGCAGTGTGTGATATGTCACTGATGAATGACCTGGATGCCATTCAAAAATAGCATAATGTGGAACCTTTGGCTGTTATAATATCCATGTAGCCATGCTTATCAGATGTCATCAGCATATGATATTAATGGTATGATTATATCTGGTTGACAAGGGTGTGCTGCTCTAAAACATAAGCTGCATTTTCTTGTAGCCATGTTGTTCTTAGTAGTGGATTCAACTCTTGTTGCTATTAAGACAGAATCAAAGCTTGTTGCAGAACATGTTCGACAAACGTCATAATGCACTTCTACTATGACACCGTCCCAGCCGAGCTTGAGACTGCCCATGATAAAATAATAGCAATCGACAAAATTGTTACCATGAAATCAGATCTGCTTCTGCTAATCGTTATTTGACTGGTGTAATATTATTGTGATGGAAAAATACATAATTGCCACTAACCAACCTGTAAAACATAGTTTACAGTAATTTTAGAGCTTTGTAACTTTTCAGTTGCCAGGTTATATTTAAGATGATTTCCATCTGTATTCGTCCATCTCACTAAATAATTATCAATGCCTTCATTCTATCAATAATAAGGTCTTCAAATGTACAAAAGTTTGGGTTTCAGCAAACTTGTCAATCTGTTCAGCTGGCATTGTAGCATCTTGAACAATTTACTGCTTATTTCTATTCTACTTGGAATATCAGATACAACAGAACTATTGGCATTTGTTTGCCTTTCACACATTTCACATGATTTGCATAATTCTCAATGACTGGTAAATCCCATCTGCTTGCTCACACATCAATTTGCTTGTGAATGGGCAGCTCCTTCTGGGAAATTTAATTATTAATCACTGGGCATTATAGGAAGTAACATTATATTTTCCTAAAGAAAGCTCCAATTTTTCTTTTTTGGGGGGAGGGGGGTGGGTGGAGGGTTAAGATTAGGTTCTGTGTTTTGTGAATAAGGTTCATTGAGCAAAAGAACAAATTAAGAAAAACTGTACTAAACAATTTAATGCTAAATTAAGTTTGGAACTTACACAAATAGCAGGAAATCCCCAAAACATTTGAATCTTAGGAAATCTATATTACTAAAATCTTTTATTTCTCTGTCTGTCTGTCCGGCGCAATTTTCTGTGCGAATGGAAAATAGAAATAATTTTTACAATAAAATTTCCGCGACGGGAATTGAACCTTCAACCTTCTGATCCGAAGTCGGATGTGTTATCCATTAGACCATAGGGACTACAACTCTTTTCATATTGTTTTTTGACTTATATCTCCGCAATTGTTGTGCCCCAATGTTAGTGCAACAATGGAAAACGGTTTTTCATTATTTATTGTCACGAGGAAGTCGACAAATTCAAAATGAGCATTATTGAACTTCAAAATAATGCGTTAACTGCTTTCTTTGGAATCGAGTTTTGTTAGATTATCTTAAATTTTATTTTCTTCTTATTATTACTTTTAATAATTGAATTATACCTTATTAATATATTTTTGTAAAAACAACTAAACTTATTGATTCACGTGTTTTTGAAATTTGTTTAAGCTTCCAACTATTTTGTTTTGTTGTACTTATTCCAATTTTATAATGCTTGAAAAAGAGATGGCTTGAAAAGAGTCTTCAAAACTTCAAAATGTTGCTTTAACCCCTTTCATTGGAATCGATTATTCTTGGATTATCTCATATAAACCATCGTGTTATCATCGATAATCAATTAGTATCGAAATGGACAACGAGAGAAAGGATGAGATCTTTTCAAAGAACTGTTAATAATGTCGTAATCTCGGCCATTCTTGACTATAGGTAAAATTTGTCTGAAGTCTCCGCCAAAGAGGAAAATTTGTCTAGAGTCACAAGTCATCAGAATTTGGTTATCTTCACTCGAAAGAATAGTCACAATCAATTCGTCGCCAGGAGTATCGTATATAAGCTATGATCTTCATTTAACATCTATATCAACCAACGTCCATCTAAATAAATCTCCTCTTCAAATATCTATAACGAACAATCTGTACAC
This sequence comes from Thereuonema tuberculata, assembly GCA_023159025.1. NCBI lineage: Eukaryota > Metazoa > Arthropoda > Chilopoda > Scutigeromorpha > Scutigeridae > Thereuonema > Thereuonema tuberculata. Next base: position 13,805 of record JAFIDM010055407.1, on the reverse strand, counting down.
GGGAGATGGCCTAGTTGTTATATAATTAAACAAGAAATGAATGCATAAATCAGTCAAGCTTCAACAATCCTCACTTGAAGAGATAGCATCAATCAGCAGGAAAAAAAATTTGACTAACTTTAACTTCTGTAGCAGATAAGGGTAATCAGAATAAAGACTAAACATCATCTGGTGCTCAAACCTTTTAAGCAATGCATGCCAAAATATAATTAATTAATTAATTTATTTATTTATAAATGCAAAACCACATATAGTCAGATATATTACTAAGAATCTAAGCTAATATCAAATCACTAACAACTAACTTTCATAAAACATAGTCCCACACTCAAACCTAGTTAACATAAAAGTTAGTTCATTTCTGCAGTTGCTTTAATTCTTGTTGGCGTCTTATTGAACAGAAATCAAGAATACCATTAAATATCTATAAATAAATAGAAGATATTTATATAAACAAATGTGATGGAGGGCAAATGGATGACTTAAATGTTGGACAAATTTAGTCCAAAGTAGTACGGTGAGTAAATGTGAATTGTATCATCATAAATCCCCTATGTATCTACAAGATGAGCAGTCTCCTGGCAAATTGTATCCCAAAGGCCTTATCCTGCAGGAAGACCACATTTTTATATCTCTAAGGTCTTTGATTGAATTGGTTTTGAGACCATTTCAGTCGACCAAAAGGGAATAATACACTTTGCTGTTCACTAGGAGCCCATGGGAGCTGGATGCAGACTGTCCAGAGGACAAGCAGAGTCCTGCAAATTTCTTTTACATAAGAAAACCAACTTCTTATGTACCTTTAATGCTCTCAAATTGGACATGATTGATTTTGTCTTAGACCATTTGTTGAACTCATAGGAAATAATGCACTATGCTGTTTGCTAATGCGTTCTGATTTAATCTCCAAAGTGATTTCCCGATGAGCATAAACGTGGTGAGAATTTGAAACTCGATATTGATCATAATTCATGATTAATTCAGTTGGTTATCAATTAATGTTGCTGATTAGTTAGAAGATACAATGAAATTGACCAAACTGAACAAAAAGCATTAGCATGCAGAATGAGGTGGGATATGCCAACCAGCCCATATCTGCACAAAGCACATAAATATCTGAAGGGCCGGATTAAGCTAGGGCGAGACCTGTAGCAAATGTTACAAAAAGGCCCTAAATTAAAAAAGAATGCACATAAATATAAATAAACAAATTATTTACTTATGTAGTAGAGTAACTCGATTCTTTCATTTGCTATACGGCCAGATAATGTGACAAATGTCTAACATTTCCTTAATAGTTTTACTTACTGTACATGTAGGTATCAATTTCAATGTCAGAAGTAATAAAACTACAATTTAAAAGTGACATTTTCTAGATTTAGTATGAAGAAATTTGTTGATACTAGAAACGTATCTATCACCAGACGTTCATGTTCAATGCTCATTTGATTGAGGTTGTTCAATTTGACTCCTGAAGCTTACACTTCATTTTTAGTCCTTTTCAGTTTTGAAAATGAGAGGTCTCTGCTGCAGTTGGTAACTATGAATAACAAACAGATGCACAAGGCATTTTCTACATTTTTAAAACAAGACTAAATAATTGTAAGTTATCAAATGGTACACTTGTAACTCTATAAGGTCTTGTTTAGCTTTAATATGAGAAGCAAGATCAACTTCTGATCTGACACTTTTCCCAAAATGGGCAAATGAAATTGTAGTAGAAAGGAGATCTCTCCCATAAGTAGAAGCAGAAAAAATATATCCAAGAATGATAAAAGTTATGGGGTGATGACGTGAAGGGATGGATAACACTTAATACCACAGTGATCTTCACTGCTTCTGCAGTAGCTTAAGAGCTGTCAGGTATTAGCATAACATCCTGGATCAATGTGTTTATCTTGCAGCCATAATTCCGGATTCCATTTTGAGGGACAATAATGCCATCTACATACCAGAGCTACAGGGGGAAATAATCATTTGTAAGAAATGGCCATCCAGAGCACCTGACCTCAATTCGGTCGACAAGCTTGACACACTCATGTTAGATAGATTGTAAATATCAACATCCAACTGTCAATATCCACATTAAAGAACAATTAGATTAAAAAAGAAATCTTTTAATTTTTTTTACCTTTCTTTAGACTTCAGAAATGATCTGAAAAAAAGTTGATAATTTAACTTTGTTCTACTTATGGAATTAATTAATATAGCTTTAATTACAGAAATGTCATCTAATTTATATTAATCCACCCTGATAAAATATTACATATCTAGAGAAGTTATACTAATAGTGGTTGACCAGAGCTACAGAAGAAAATAATCATTTGTAAGAAATGGTTGTTG
>JAFIDM010055406.1:11462-25595 GCA_023159025.1 Thereuonema tuberculata | reverse complement strand
CTTCTCATCAAATATCAGAATTGATATAACCTCAGATAAGGCTGAAACGTCCTGCCTCTCTTAAAATAGGACGATAAATTACGTTAGTAATTTTGACCAACATTTTATCATTTGGGATATTCCTCTACCTTTTAGTATTTACACCAATCTCCCAACCGATAGAATTTCCATGATATTTAGAAAGCCTTTAATGAAAACTTTATTTATAAGGAGTACCACAGTTTTTCTTTCTAAATCTGAGCCTTTATTGTGGGAAAATGGTTACATAATTATTCTTCAAAATATTGTCCATCACTAGCCACAACTTTTTCCCCTCTTTCTGCAGCAAAGGGATTCTGCGTGGAAAAAAACTGTTCGTCTTTTGAACCAATCCACGAATCGACTCAGTTTTTGGCTTCTTTGTAAGAATGGAAGTGCTGCTCAGACAGACCATGCGTCACTGATCGGAAGAGGTGGTAGTCGGAAGGGACGATTGTCTGGAGAATACAGCAGGTGGGTAGGATGTCCCATTTCAGTGTTTCTAGGTAGGTTTTTACCTGAGCAACATGTGACCGAGGGTTGTCATGCAGCAAAATCACTTTGTCATGTCTCTGCTGATAATCCGGCTGTTTTTCCTTCAATGCTCGGTTTAACGCATTAGTTGTGTTCAGTAGCGAGCTCCTGTGATGGTTTCACCAGGTTTCAGCAGCTCATAATGCACCATGCCGAGCTATTCCCACCAAATACACAGCATGATTTTCGAGCCATGGATGTTTGGCTTGGCCATTGTTCTTGATGCTTGGCCGTGGTATCCCCATGATTTTTTTCACTTTGGATTATCGTAACGGATTCACTTCTCATCCCCAGTGACAATGTGATGCAAAAAACCCTTCCTTTTTTGTCGTTGGAGCAGCTGTTTTACACGTGAAAAAACGCCGTTTAATGTTTCTTGGCTTCAACTAGTACGACACCCAATTTCCTTGCTTCTGCATCATTCCCAAGTTTTGCAAACGATGTGAAATGTCTTGTTGAGTCACACCCAATGAATCTGAAAGTGCTTGTTGTGTTTGACATGAATCTTCGTCCAGTAATGCCTCCAATTCTGGGTCTTCAAACTTTTTCAACGGTCTGGGACGCTTCGTGTCTTCCATGCCAAAATCACCCATTTCGTAGCGTTAAAACCATTCATGACATGTTCTATCACAAACAGCAGCCTCACCATAAGTTTCTATAATCATCTGATGCGCCTCAGCCACAGATTTTTTTTCAATTGTAGGCAAAAAACAAAAGTTTCCACAAATGACCTTATTTGGCTCAAACTTTGACTTCAGACTTAGTAAATAAAATGTTTAACTTTCATACAAATTTAAAGGATCTTGAAAGAACATCAAAATTTAAAACAAAAACAAAAAAACAAAAAAAAAAGAAGATGAAGGGGAGTAAATAAAGCAATAGAAACTAAAGAAATAAGAAAAACAACAAGAAAAAAAAATTAAGTTAAACTATTTTATCTGTATATAAATATACAAAAGCAACACTCGAGTTTATAGTACGGTCTTTTTTTAACATAGGTTTGATTGATAAGATATATAAAGTAAAAGAAAACATTAAAACAATGTTTCCCAAACTTTTTCAAACCTCGAGTCCTTTTCTAAAAGCCGAATAATGTACAACCCCTGCCAACTTTCTATTATAAGGCATTTTATAATAAGGTAAAGAAGACATATTAAAGTTTGCATCAGATGGCCCAACATGTACATTAAATAATGATTAATTAAATAAATGCATTAAATAAAATACATCATTGCAAACATGACAGCAAATCAGACAAAGTGATCTTCAAATGAATTAAGAGAATAACTCAACTTAATTGCTAACTGTTATTTATACATCGAGACACCCATTAAAAATGAATTACGATATTGAATTTCGCATCATACTGAATATTTTTATCACTTTTTATTATTTGTAACATAGAATATTATTCTAATAATACCATTGCATTTGAATATTTTATTTTTAGAGAGTCAGTGCAGTGGAAATTTGAAGAAATATTAAAGAAATGCCATAGCAAATATTTAAAATATTGTAAAATGCTTAATATGTATTAATGTGGCAGGGTTAAATTATTTTTGATCAGGGAAATATTATTTCCACATCAGAGTAGGAAGCCATATTGGATTTTAAAATCACTTCTTTTCATTTACCAAAATCAGTGTTACAGACGCTAGTAGAATATTGTGGTGTAACCACATTTAAAAATAATTGCAACTACACTACCTCCCAACAAGTAATTGGACACCCCTGGAAACGACGATATCGGCGGTTCTGAGACACATCACGGCATCTGCCGTTAAATATCGTGTGGGAAACAACAACGCCAACAGTCGCATGCAAGACGCCAAGCAGTTCGAAGCTCTCCCATTTCGAGAAAGGGGTAATTGTTGGGTATCATAGAAATGGCTGATCTATATGTGACATAACCAGCGAGTTGACTTCCCCAAAATCGACAGTGGTCTACGTGATTTGCAAGTGGAAGGAGAGGGTTGACTGTCGGAATGTGCCCCGACCCGGCAGACCCACAAAACTGGGAGATAGAGACTGACGGGTGCTGTCCAGAGAACTTCGGAAGACCAGCCCCAAATCAATGGGCCAAATATGCGAGGAATTCCAACTGGCAACTGAGACTTTTGTGTCGATGAATACCAACCGTAAGGAAGTTCATCTGCTCGGTTATCAAGGACATGCTGCCGCCCACAAGCCTTTGATCACCTAGTCCAATCGCGCTGCTCGACTAAAGTAGTGCAAAGAATGTCGACAGTGGACCGTTGAACCGTGGAAACAGGTTCTCTGGAGCGACGAATCAAGATTGACCCTCTACCGTTCGGATGGCAGGGTCTGGGTTTGGCGTCTGCCTGGAGACTCAACGCCGAGACCTACAGCACCATTTTGGATGACCATGCGCTTCCTACGTTGTGGCAGTTTTACGGGATGAACGCATGTTACATTCAGGATGACAATGCCACCTGTCATGTTGCGAGGTCCAACTCAGCTTTATATGGTGACAATGGGGTTAATCGACTGGACTGGCCTGCGCAGAGCTTGGACCTTAACCCTATCGAGCACCCGTGGGACAAGTTGGAGCGTCGACTTAAGGGGTGCCCCCTCCGTCCGAAATTGGTGAAGGAACTGACCCCGTTTCTCCAAGCCGAGTGGAAGAGAATACCGCTCGCCGTCGTACAGTGACTGGTTGGGAGTATGAACCGGAGGGTCACCGCTCGTGGAGGTTCCACCATCTATTGACGATGAATAAACTTCGTTTTCCTTGTCTATCACAGGTGTCCAATTACTTGTTGGGAGGTAGTGTATAAATAGCCACAGTGACACCCTAGAAAAACACTTTGCAACCCTTAGGTTGGGACCCAGGACATTAAAATTTAGTTTTATGTATTTTCGATTTTCATTTTCTTAATTGGAAAAATTAAAGAGTTTGATTGTTAATAGTAAACTTATTTTTGTTACACAATTAGAAAATGCATTTTGCTATTTTTTTTTAAAACAATTGTATTGTACCTCTGACTGTGATATAATATTCAATAATGATTGACAGTTTACAAAATCAATTAAAAATGTTACCACAGGTTTTATTAAAAAACAATCGTTAAGAAACTTCAATACAATTCATTTTTCTACCCAATACATTAAGAGTGGAAAAGAAAATGCCTTTACAAATAATAATAATAATAATAAGCCCCCATGGACCCTTCCTTCTCGTGGTGGGGGCGGGAACTACACTAGCTTTAGGGTAGGCTAAAGGGTCCAACCATCCATGATGAGAACTCGTTCTAATATAGATCATGCTGCTTCGGGTGTGGCGCAGGATACAGTCACCCGCATTCGGAAGTTAGGAAGAGGCCTCCGTTCGAAAAATATACTACAGTCTCCCGCAGGTGGTGGTGGAGAAAGTGGCACCCCATCCTGTAGTATGGCTACCACAATGCCCGGCAACACCATCCAGTTGGATAAGGAAGGCGAAGAAAAACAACCATCTGGCATTCGGAGTTCCTATGATATGGTGTGAGTCAAGCAACCACACCACAGACTGTTATTTCTGATTGTTATATGTCACCGGATTTTCCTACAAAACGTGTGCAGCTTTAAAGTATCCAGACGTTCCTTCAGTTTCTAAACCAATTCCACATGATCACGTCGCTTGTCCAATACCAATAGCACCTACAGAATATACAGTTGATAAAGAAACTCAAGAAGAAAATTCTCTTTCATCTTCCAGCAACGTATCAGACCCTGACTACCAATCTGGAGAAGGTATTCATTTAATTGACAATGCTGATCTTTGTGATCTCTTACGGGGATCTAGCACTACCAAAACGTGAAGCTGAACTGCTCGGTTCGCGCCTTAAAGAATTTAATTTGCTTGCACCGGGTACAACAATTTCACATTTTCGCCACAGACACAAAAAACTTAAGTGTCACTCATTGCAAAGAATTTCACATTTTCTACTGTACGGAAGTTCAAGGTCTCATGTCGAGCCTCGGGGTGGAACACAACATTGAAGCATGGCGATTGTTCATCGACTCATCTAAAACAAGTTTGAAAGCAGTATTATTACACAATGGAAATAAATATGCATCAGTACCGGATGGATATTCTACCATCAGAAAGAGACTATGTCGCTACTTCTTGAAAAACTACGCTATCACGAGTATAAATGGTATATATGTGGTGATTTAAGTGTTACCACAATTCTCATGGGAATGCAGACAGGGTACACCAAGTACTGCTGTTTTATCTGCAAGTGGAACAGTAGAGATAGAAAGCACCACTACATAAAGAAAAATTGGCCAATCAGAACCAGAATGCAGCCAGGAAATAAAAATGTCCTTCGTGTGGTGTTGATTGACCGTGACAAAGTTATCATGCCACCGCTTCACATCAAGCTGGGGCTCATGAAGAATTTCGTGAAGGCACTAGACAACGACTTAGATGCTTTTCGGCATCTGTGCAACAAGTTTCCAGAGTTGAGTCATGCGAAAGTGAAAGAAGCTGTGTTCATAGGTCAACAAGTAAGGAAGGTAAATGCTGACACCTACTTCCAAGACTTACTGAATGATACTGAAAAAAATGCATGGGTGGCATTCAAATCAGTTATAGCCAATTTCCTTGGAATTTATAAATCTGCTAATTATGTAAATGTTGTGAAGAAGTGCATCAGAGCATACAAACAGCTGGCTGTCAACATGTCTCTCAGAATTCACCTCCTCTACTCACATCTTGACTTCTTCCCCGAAAACCTAGGTTCAGTCAGTGACGAACATAGTGAACGTTTTCACCAGGACATCTCGGTGATGGAGTCACGGTATCAGGGTCCATGGAGTGCAGCAATGTTGGCTGACTACTGCTGGACACTTCACCGTAACATGCTAAATGCTCAGCACAAACGCAAGTCTACAGACAAGAAATTCAAACCAAACACATCTTAAATTAAGGAAGTATTTTCAGTGTGTATTATATCTTGAACTAGATATCACTATATAATATATGTGTCATGTCATTCAATCTCACTATTTTCTTAGCTAATGCAATATTCATTAGTACTCCAAGTAACAATAATTGTTCTAGTGAAATATTAATGGTTAAAGGAGTATATCTAAAAAATGGTGGGTGACGGAGACAAATGGTTTGCATATTTTGAATCAGCACGTTTCACTTGTCTTAGAACAAGTGTTGGATATCAAGATATGCGCCACTTTTTAAAATTTGTTTTTCTGTGTAATCAAAGCAGTGAATGCTGTTAATTACATGAAACAACTTAGTATTTATTATGTACAAGACTAGTTAATTTCCCAAGGATATTTCAAAGAATTTGTTCACTACAATGAATGTTACTTTTGCAATTGTTTTTTTTTTGTCCTACATTCTGTTATAGTGAAAACTGGTAATTTATAATTGACTTCAATTTTTAATTCTCTTGTTTAATAATGCAAACTGTTCAGATTATTGATATGGTGAGAATTATCCATCAAAACTAAAAAAAAATTAAGGAATTTACTTATTCTTAACTATTTCTCCTGTTTTCAAATGTAAACATTACGCCATGTCATCTGTAAAATGCATTGTAGGTCACATACTCCTCCGAAACTGCTAATCTGTTTATTCCTTGGGTGTTAAGATGAAAAAGCTTCAGCCTCTTACATCTATTATCTTACATTAACTTTCACTTTTTTGATATTTCTATAAGAAAAAAAAACTTTATCCTACACAATGAAAACAATGAAATGTGCTACTAAACCTAAAGGTTCTATTCAATCATACAAAACAACGAATAAATGTCATATAAACATGAGTCTGGAAATTATTTCTGAAAATATTTCCAAGATTTGAACTTAGGTGTTGGCCATACAGTCGCTCAGTTTCACAGAAAGCGCTCGAAATGTCTTCCACCGGCCACAATGCACGCAAACAATATCGTTCTATCCACTGCCGAACACGGTCGGAAATGCCAGAATTTTGAATTTTGTTGCACCCATTGCAATGGTCGCACCTATGTGATCATGCAGTGCATGGGCATCAGGAACCGATGTTATGTACACTAATGCTGTAAGATAACCCCATACAAAAAAGTCCAGAGGGATTAAATCAGGGGAACGAGCAGGCCATGCTGTTTGTCCTCTTCTAATTTACATTTATGGAAAACCCTTGTTGGTGCCTGTCTGACTGTGTGATATCATGCGGGTTTTCATCGGACCTGTGTGAACATTATGATATCTTTCGTGAAGCAGAGACTCTTCGGTGAAAAGCAAAGACTGTGCAAAAGTAGGTTGAACAGAGTGTTGCAGATATTCTGTTCAAAAGACCACACGTGGAGGATAATCGGTAGGTGACAGACCTCGCACTCTCTGTACGTGATATGGGTAGAGAAACTGTTCCTGGAGAATTCTGTGCACACTTTGCTTAGATATGCCAACCTCTCTGGCAATCTTTCTAGTGTACATTCCAGGATTTTCTGCAATTTCATTCAGCACCTGTTCCCTAATGTGTGTTGTTCTGATGTGTTGGTCTCTGCCTCTATCGACAGTAGCGGACGTAAATGATCCTGTCTCAGCCAGATGATGATGAATCACACTAAATGTGTTCCTGGATAGACACTGTCATTGCGGAAGGCTTCCTGGTACAGTTGTGCAGCTTCTCTACAATTTCCATTTGCTCTTCCGTGAGTGAAATGGATGTCTGCCATCTCTGAATTGCTGTACCTCGTAGTCATGATGTTTTCTAGATCAAGCTGCGGCGATTCTGACATCTGGAATGCATTCAAACAAACTGCTCCACTTTTGTTCGAGGTGGTTTGTCCACTTTTGGTGGTGGGGCTGGGGGTAATTGAACATTACTTGTCACGATTACCGAGGAGCAATTTAATGACTCTACGATATGACGTAAAGGCCAACACCTCTCATCATTTCCTTGTTCATATCTTGGAAATAAAGCATTTCCAGATCCATGTTTATATAGATCCTTTTTTTTTTTTTAGGGATTTCTCCACTCCGGGATGAGATTATCTCGATATTTCGGTCCGGTGCCTAGGGCCTTCTTCGGGAGATGTATATATATATATTAATTAAATCAAGGTGGGTGCAAATCCAACAACTCCCGTTGTTGTTTCTTGGATGAGGTGTTCATTCTGTGCTGTGGTGAGCACACTGCTAACCTGCTAGACCATGTTTATATGACATTTATTTGTTCTTTTGCATGATTGAATACAACCTTTATGTTTGGCAGCACATTTCAGGTACACCCTGTATAAAAGCAGTTATCCACTGTTGCTTTGTAGATATAACTGAAAGAATGAATGTGAAAGAAAGTTAAGGAATCCATTCAACCTATAAACTAGATAATTATTTACACTTCGATTGCGATGGTATCTTGTTTATCATATTGATGAAATTTACACTGTGGCAAATGGAAGACTTCAATATTTACAACACATACACAAGATATAGAAAAACCTGTCCACTATACCTACACATTTCATTGAATGCAGTAGAAACTTATACATTTGCCATACTGAAGATTCGTTGAGCAGGTTTCTGACGAATATGCAATATTTACTGATACAATTAATTTCTTTTGAGCAACTATTGTGTATGTATGGGCAAATGTAGTGATAGCTACACTGTCCAAAAAATAGATAAATAGAAAAAAATTTCCAGCCAGTTCATTGGAACAAGTGAACAACTTTAAATACTTAGGGTGTACTACAAGTGGTGATATGAGCTGCTGCCAAGAAGTCAAGAGGAGGATAGCAATAGCAAAGGAGGCTTTTAATAGGAAAAGGAGCATCTTCTGCGGACCTCTGGAAAAAGAACTAAGGAAGTGACTAGTGAAGTGCTTTGTGTGGAATGTGGCATTGTATGGGGCAGAAACATGGACATTACGACGAAGTGAAGAGAAACGACTAGAAGCATTTGAAATGTGGATATGGAGAAGAATGGAGCGTGTGAAATGGACAGACAAAATAAGAAATGAAGCTGTGCTAGAAAGAGTGGGTGAAGAAAGAATAATGCTGAAACTGATCAGGAAGAGAAAAAGAAACTGGTTGGGTCACTGGCTGAGAAGAAACTCCCTAATGAAGGATGCACTGGAAGGAATGGTGAACGGTAAAAAAGTTCGAGGTAGAAGAAGATTTAAGATGATCGACAACATTAAGGTAAATGGATCTTATGTGGAGACGAAGAGGAAGGCAGAAAATAGGAAAGATTGGAGAATGCTGGGTTTGCAGTGAAGGACCTGTCCTTGGCAGAGAACTATGAATGAATGAATATGCAGTTGTTGGTACATAAAGCAAGTTTAAAACAGTAGAGATTAATATGCAAAAAAAAACCCCTGACATAAGAGAGAGATGTTTGTTTGAACTATAAGCAATGAAACCTAATGAAAAAAACTGCAAGGTGCCATAAGTTTATAAAGTTGATGAGATCATAGAGTTGAATTTTAAAAACAATGAGATAAGTAAATACACTGAAATGTTGAAAGAATGTTTTGCAGATGAGTATTGCAATAATGATATTGATCTTAAGTTGGACAATTAAATAAATGTAATAAGTAGCTTGTTCTTTATCAATAGCTGTGCCTTGATGTGTCTGTTCTGATATAGTACTGAAGATCCTCATAAAAACATATTAAATAAATTGTCTTACCTCAATCCTAATATCATACTATATTTACAAAATATAATTGAATTGTAAAGTTTTGTAAGAGGAGAATGGTTGAGCCAAAATTGACCTAAAATAAATGTTCTTTATGAGCAGTCGCTTAGACAATAACTACTACTCAAAGAGGTCTCTCAAAGCCACTCGCTACTGATCTGAAGCATATTTACAGGAAATACATTTCTATTTCAAAATTGCAGAATTCTGGCAATAGCATAAAACAACATTAATTGAAAATGTCTCACTCACAAAGATTGAGCCAAAAATGCAAAAAATCACCAGAAATAGAAAAATAAGGGAATTACATGAAGTACATCTGTTTTACAGGCTACAACCTAAGATCACATAGCAATAGTCATTATCTGTTTTGACCACCACCATCTTATAGAATACTGTCACACGACAAAACCAGCATGATGTGTTACAGTCTCTCCATGCAGTATCTGAATATTTAAGGATAATTTAGCATCATTTCATGATAGTCACGGTGAGACTTAGAATTGTGTGCAGAGAGGTTCCATACATGCCCAATGATCACTGGCAGTCCACTAGTCAAAGAAGCATATAGAAGATACACTGAAGAAATGCTAGCAGTGTGTGATATGTCACTGATGAATGACCTGGATGCCATTCAAAAATAGCATAATGTGGAACCTTTGGCTGTTATAATATCCATGTAGCCATGCTTATCAGATGTCATCAGCATATGATATTAATGGTATGATTATATCTGGTTGACAAGGGTGTGCTGCTCTAAAACATAAGCTGCATTTTCTTGTAGCCATGCATTTCTTAGTAGTGGATTCAACTCTTGTTGCTATTAAGACAGAATCAAAGCTTGTTGCAGAACAACATGTTCGACAAACGTCATAATGCACTTCTACTATGACACCGTCCCAGCCGAGCTTGAGACTGCCCATGATAAAATAATAGCAATCGACAAAATTGTTACCATGAAATCAGATCTGCTTCTGCTAATCGTTATTTGACTGGTGTAATATTATTGTGATGGAAAAATACATAATTGCCACTAACCAACCTGTAAAACATAGTTTACAGTAATTTTAGAGCTTTGTAACTTTTCAGTTGCCAGGTTATATTTAAGATGATTTCCATCTGTATTCGTCCATCTCACTAAATAATTATCAATGCCTTCATTCTATCAATAATAAGGTCTTCAAATGTACAAAAGTTTGGGTTTCAGCAAACTTGTCAATCTGTTCAGCTGGCATTGTAGCATCTTGAACAATTTACTGCTTATTTCTATTCTACTTGGAATATCAGATACAACAGAACTATTGGCATTTGTTTGCCATTTGCATAATTCTCAATGACTGATAAATCCCATCTGCTTGCTCACACATCAATTTGCTTGTGAATGGGCAGCTCCTTCTGGGAAATTTAATTATTAATCACTGGGCATTATAGGAAGTAACATTATATTTTCCTAAAGAAAGCTCCAATTTTTCTTTTTTGGGGGGAGGGGGGTGGGGGGAGGGTTAAGATTAGGTTCTGTGTTTTGTGAATAAGGTTCATTGAGCAAAAGAACAAATTAAGAAAAACTGTACTAAACAATTTAATGCTAAATTAAGTTTGGAACTTACACAAATAGCAGGAAATCCCCAAAACATTTGAATCTTAGGAAATCTATATTACTAAAATCTTTTATTTCTCTGTCTGTCTGTCCGGCGCAATTTTCTGTGCGAATGGAAAACAGAAATAATTTTTACAATAAAATTTCCGCGACGGGAATTGAACCTTCAACCTTCTGATCCGAAGTCGGATGTGTTATCCATTAGACCATAGGGACTACAACTCTTTTCATATTGTTTTTTGACTTATATCTCCGCAATTGTTGTGCCCCAATGTTAGTGCAACAATGGAAAACGGTTTTTCATTATTTATTGTCACGAGGAAGTCGACAAATTCAAAATGAGCATTATTGAACTTCAAAATAATGCGTTAACTGCTTTCTTTGGAATCGAGTTTTGTTAGATTATCTTAAATTTTATTTTCTTCTTATTATTACTTTTAATAATTGAATTGTACCTTATTAATATATTTTTGTAAAAACAACTAAACTTATTGATTCACGTGTTTTTGAAATTTGTTTAAGCTTCCAACTATTTTGTTTTGTTGTACTTATTCCAATTTTATAATGCTTGAAAAAGAGATGGCTTGAAAAGAGTCTTCAAAACTTCAAAATGTTGCTTTAACCCCTTTCATTGGAATCGATTATTCTTGGATTATCTCATATAAACCATCGTGTTATCATCGATAATCAATTAGTATCGAAATGGACAACGAGAGAAAGGATGAGATCTTTTCAAAGAACTGTTAATAATGTCGTAATCTCGGCCATTCTTGACTATAGGTAAAATTTGTCTGAAGTCTCCGCCAAAGAGGAAAATTTGTCTAGTCACAAGTCATCAGAATTTGGTTATCTTCACTCGAAAGAATAGTCACAATCAATTCGTCGCCAGGAGTATCGTATATAAGCTATGATCTTCATTTAACATCTATATCAACCAACGTCCATCTAAATAAATCTCCTCTTCAAATATCTATAACGAACAATCTGTACACGGGAGATGGCCTAGTTGTTATATAATTAAACAAGAAATAAATGCATAAATCAGTCAAGCTTCAACAATCCTCACTTGAAGAGATAGCATCAATCAGCAGGAAAAAAAATTTGACTAACTTTAACTTCTGTAGCAGATAAGGGTATTCAGAATAAAGACTAAACATCATCTGGTGCTCAAACCTTTTAAGCAATGCATGCAAAAATATAATTAATTAATTTATTTATTTATTTATAAATGCAAAACCACATATAGTCATATATATTACTAAGAATCTAAGCTAATATCAAATCACTAACAACTAACTTTCATAAAACATAGTCCCACACTCAAACCTAGTTAACATAAAAGTTAGTTCATTTCTGCAGTTGCTTCAATTCTTGTTGGCATCTTATTGAACAGAAATCAAGAATACCATTAAATATCTATAAATAAATAGAAGATAATTATATAAACAAATGTGATGGAGGGCAAATGGATGACTTAAATGTTGGACAAATTTAGTCCAAAGTAGTAAGGTGAGTAAATGTGAATTGTATCATCATAAATCCCCTATGTATCTACAAGATGAGCAGTCTCCTGGCAAACTGTATCCCAAAGGCCTTATCCTGCAGGAAGACCACATTTTTATATCTCTAAGGTCTTTGATTGAATTGGTTTTGAGACCATTTCAGTCGACCAAAAGGGAATAATACACTTTGCTGTTCACTAGGAGCCCATGGGAGCTGGATGCAGACTGTCCAGAGGACAAGCAGAGTCCTGCAAATTTCTTTTACATAAGAAAACCAACTTCTTATGTACCTTTAATGCTCTCAAATTGGACATGATTAATTTTGTCTTAGACCATTTGTTGAACTCATAGGAAATAATGCACTATGCTGTTTGCTAATGCGTTCTGATTTAATCTCCAAAGTGATTTCCCGATGAGCATAAACGTGGTGAGAATTTGAAACTCGATATTGATCATAATTCATGATTAATTCAGTTGGTTGTCAATTAATGTTGCTGATTAGTTAGAAGATACAATGAAATTGACCAAACTGAACAAAAAGCATTAGCATGCAGAATGAGGTGGGATATGCCAACCAGCCCATATCTGCACAAACCACATAAATATCTGAAGGGCCGGATTAAGCTAGGGCGAGACCTGTAGCAAATGTTACAAAAAGGCCCTAAATTAAAAAAGAATGCACATAAATATAAATAAACATAAATTATTTACTTATGTAGTAAAGTAACTCGATTCTTTCATTTGCTATACGGCCAGATAATGTGACAAATGTCTAACATTTCCTTAATAGTTTTACTTACTGTACATGTAGGTATCAATTTCAATGTCAGAAGTAATAAAACTACAATTTAAAAGTGACATTTTCTAGATTTAGTATGAAGAAATTTGTTGATACTAGAAACGTATCTATCACCAGACGTTCATGTTCAATGCTCATTTGATTGTTCAATTTGACTCCTGAAGCTTACACTTCATTTTTAGTCCTTTTCAGTTTTGAAAATGAGAGGTCTCTGCTGCAGTTGGTAACTATGAATAACAAACAGATGCACAAGGCATTTTCTACATTTTTAAAACAAGACTAAAGAATTGTAAGTTATCAAATGGTACTTAGAATTGTAACTCTATAAGGTCTTGTTTAGCTTTAATATGAGAAGCAAGATCAATTTCTGATCTGACACTTTTCCCAAAATGGGCAAATGAAATTGTAGTAGAAAGGAGATCTCTCCCATAAGTAGAAGCAGAAAAGAAATATCCAAGAATGATAAAAGTTATGGGGTGGTGACGTGAAAGGATGGATAACACTTAATACCACAGTGATCTTCACTGCTTCTGCAGTAGCTTAAGAGCTGTCAGGTATTAGCATAACATCCTGGATCAATGTGTTTATCTTGCAGCCATAATTCCGGATTCCATTTTGAGGGACAATAATGCCATCTACATACCAGAGCTACAGGGGGAAATAATCATTTGTAAGAAATGGCCATCCAGAGCACCTGACCTCAATTCGGTCGACAAGCTTGACACACTCATGTTAGATAGATTGTAAATATCAACATCCAACTGTCAATATCCACATTAAAGAACAATTAGATTAAAAAAGAAATCTTTTAATTTTTTTTACCTTTCTTTAGACTTCAGAAATGATCTGAAAAAAAGTTGATAATTTAACTTTGTTCTACTTATGGAATTAATTAATATAGCTTTAATTACAGAAATGTCATCTAATTTATATTAATCCACCCTGATAAAATATTACATATCTAGAGAAGTTATACTAATAGTGGTTGACCAGAGCTACAGAAGAAAATAATCATTTGTAAGAAATGGTTGTTG
>JAFIDM010055405.1:3520-25597 GCA_023159025.1 Thereuonema tuberculata | reverse complement strand
CAGCACCTGTTGATAGAATTGTTCTAACAGGACTGTTATTGTAATCTTTGTATTGTTATTGTTATTGACGATTATTGTAAAATAATCGTCATTATTCTTCTCTCACGGAAAACAACTCGAATTTATTTAAGATCTGGTTTTATTAATATCCGTTAATGCTTAGTGAAAAAAAAAAATGAGAATGAAAAACAGCTTCAATTGCAATTTTAAAACAGAACTAAACTCTATTGATTAAAAACCCTGATGATGTTTATGTCGTAGATTCAGATTATTTCAGTGATTCCGTTTACTAAACAAAAGCTGTCTTTGCAAACATTTATGGGACGATTTGAAAGTTTGACCAAAGTTGGCACATCAACCATAATTTTCTTGTTTTTCCTTTTTTCTTTGGACAGCGGACTGTTACTTGCCATGAAACAGAGCCGTTTTGTTTCCAAGTGTCATCCTGGGCTATTGTACCCTTACCTCGTTATTATTCGAAGCGTTGTCTTGCCAAGGTGCAAATCAAAATAGCTACTGATAATCGCGCAATCGATCTTTCAGGTAAAATAAAAAAGAGACTCCAACGGAAAGGAAACGAAACAAAGAAAGAGAAGGAAGCAAAAAAGATGGGAAAAGGAAGGGGAGGGGGAGAAACCTTTAGTTCCCAACTTCGCCGGAGCGTACGATTTCAAACCCAGGGAGAATGAGGTATTTTTGTCACGAATCGCATTACGGCGCTTCCTTTTAAAAGAGTAACCTAGAGGAATAAAAAAAAAGAAAAGAAAAAAAGGAGAAAGTTCCTTCTGTTCATCTGATTCCTCCCCACCCATTACTTCATTCCACCGCCATCTTGATTTATCGGATTCCGAATGGTTTGAATTCTTCCATCGATAACTTGTTGGACGACCAATATCCCACTGTGTGAGAGAGAGACACAAAGAGTTATAATGCGTCTGCCTTCGTGAATACCTGATTCTTTTAAGAGAGAACGGAAGTGCTGTAAAAGACGAATACAACCGATGATAACCACTCAATAGCTCCGTACAGTTTTCCAGTGATCAGAACTTATTTCCCTAGAAAACTCCTGTTATTGTTGGACGAGCACGTAGGTCCATCGAAAAATGACGGGATAATAATGGGACGATGTTATACATTACGAACTTTACAACAAAGAACTGAGGGAACAAACTCTGGGGCAAACTATTTTTAAGAGTCAGAAATAACGAGATAATAACACAAAGTGACACTCAATTTTGATTATTTAATGCTGAGTCCCACAACCGTTTCGCAGATGTTTTTGAAATTAAAAATCAGAACATGCATAGTAGATAAAATCGAATGTTCCTGACTAACAACGCTAGGATTTTATATTTCTTATTTTTTGGTTGGATTTTATTAGTGATCAATTACTACTTGTAATTAATGTTGCAAGAACTACACTACCGTTTTTAATCCATTCTACAATTCCCTAACTTGATAATTTGCTATCGATTTTATTTTAGTAAACTACTGCTTAATTGTCGTCATCCAAAATCAATTGAAAAAAAAATCCAATTCAGAAAGATTCGAAATTTCTGGTTTTGGAACTCGTACATTTCTTCGGCACGTTAAGATATTTTTAACCTTTTTAACGTGCTTCAATAAAGGAAATAAAATATCAATACACATACAAATTGAAGTATTAATATTTTTAAGGTCGAATTTTATAAAGTGACTTCAATATTTATTAAAAGACCTATTGACCAATTTGTTCACTATACGTAATGACTGTTTAATCAATCTGCACTTTGATGACGGTGGCGTTCAAGCCAGACGAACGACTGCAATTTTTTTAATATTTCTTAAATTATACATTTTTGATAGGAGTTCTAAATGTTATATTATCTTCAATATACCATTAAAAGAATATTTCAATCTGTTCCGTGGTCTACCATTAGCTCAACGAACGAATAATTACTAAACGAATTTTTTTGTAAACTCAAAAAATGTAAATTTTAAAAAGTAAGAAATTTGTATTGTAACACAATAAAGTAAATAAATTTGCGTCGCAACCTTAAACTTTTGTGTCAATCATTGTTCTTGTAAATTTCTCTCTTGTCTGTAAGTAATATACTGAATTTTTAAACCATAAAAACATGCCTTTTTATTTACTACAAAAAAAAAATTATGTGGGATGGTTTTTGCAAAGTTGATAATTTGTTGGTTTTGGTCTCATTCGAAATTTTGTAATTTTTATTTACAGATTCGTGTTAAATAAGCTAATAGACCGTATGTCATTATGAAATGAAACTTCATAAAACTGTAGATGGAGGAAGTGGAAAGGCCGTGTTTTAATAATAAACGTATCTATTAATAATAAATAAACCATCTATGCAAGAAATACTGAACACGTTCAGGCCTAAATTTCTCCTTATTTAATGTAAACTTCAGGTACGTACATTCCTCGGGGTAAATCGAAGCAAACAAAAATTGGGAACTTTTCAAGAAATATTCACAGATTCATTGAAATAACAAACAAACAAAAAAATAATTACACAACCGGTTTCCTTAACCTCGTTTATCAATAATAATTATAATAATAATAGTAATAATACAACGTAATTCTAATTAAATATGCCCGAGTTTGATCGAACATGCAATGAACACCTTCAATCCTTCTTGACCGATTTCCGTGAGGTTTGAATAAATTTTAACAAAAACTAGTCAAAGAATTTCATCAGATGAGGTGAAAATTCAAGGCCCTTCAAATTTTAAAACCATTCCTTTTATCTCCGCTACAAATTGACAAGTGGCTTTTTTTTTAATTGGCGAGTGGCTGGATTTGATGTTCTTTATAAGTTAAAAGTGAAAGCCTCACTCAACTGCCCTCATTAAAGGTTGGACAGCGCACAAGGTGAAGACCAGTCAAATAGGACGAAATTAAGGTCAGAAGGCCGATCCGACGCTCGCCCATATTAACACCCTGTATCATTCAAAACGTTAGTTATTTCTCCCTGACGTCTAGAATAAGAATAATCAGAGATAAAAATCCCGATCTTCGCCGAAGACTTTAAAATAAAATATTGGAAATATACTACTCATCGAATCATAAGAAAGAAAGAAAGAAAGAAAGAAAGAAAGAAAGAAAGAAAGAAAGAAAAAGAAAATAAGTTTTTCTTTTTTTGTAATATGTGTTAAATATCAGTGTTCTTTTCTATTTAATTCCAATGGCAGAATTAAGTTTTATTTTCACCATAGGTTTTTTTGTTGTTTTTTTTTTTAATATTATTTACGAATTCAATATATTATTCAGGGATAACAATAATAAAAAGACAAATTTAGAAAAAGATGAAAAGGGAAAAAAATAAATAAAAGGAAAAAAAAAAGTGGATTTAGGGATCTTCTGTTTAACTTCGTGTAACTCTGAACTTTAAGTAATTCGAGAAATTCTGATGGCACTTCTTATCGCGATAACTTGAGAGTGAAGACAAAGATATACTGGGCGCATCCACTTGGGATAATCTATGGGTGAATTTCGTTTTAAATATCATCTGAAAAGCCGAAGGACAGATGAGCAGAGGACAGAGATAGATCGGAAAGACAAAAGCTCTGGTGTGATTGTTATCTGACTCCCGGCCGGTCGTGAGATGCTGCTGTATTTTTAGACTATGTTGGGTTGCAGCGTTGAATGAACGATCGGCAAAGCGAATGAGACAAGAATAGAGGTAGAGCAAAGCTCGGAATATGGTAGATCCCACCTCTCTATTAGGACCCAATCACACAGAGGTGGTAAATTGCGTTCACATTTGGCTTTTTTTTTTTTTTTAATCGTTTTCTTTCCTCGTTCTTTCTTGAACTCGACTGAGATGTTTCGTAACAAATTTAAAGATGATATTTTCACACTCAGCGCAAATTAAAGAATTAACTTTTTGTAATCAATCATTCTCTCAACTCCGTTTCTTGATGATTAGTAATATGATATAAGCTACTTACTTTTGCAATTTAGAAAAATTATTTTAAACTGCATACATGCATAAGTAACTATGGAAATATAAACTAGATCTATATCATTTAAAAAATACATATATTTCTGAAAATAAAAAATTATACAATACAATCTTTTTTACATCATCAATTCTTTAGAGAATTTACAGAAAAAAACAAGCATAAAACATAAAAGAATTTTTTTTAACTAGCTTGCTCGGTCAAATACCTGTTGCTTTGTGAACTTTTCTTTTATAGACATAATGAAGTGTTTCATAATTACTTAATTACTCTCGCGTTGCCTTCATCATTTTCACCAGTTTAATTAAAACAAGTTTTAGCTTGTTTATTAAATAGTTTATTTCTTGTATTAGCCTACTAATAATAATTGATAAAAAGTCCTTTTTAAGTTAACATAATAAATAGTCATGTGACTAGTTTCGAAAGCCCTTCCGGCTTCCTTTGTCGAACGCCCGAAACTAGTCACGTGACTGTTTATTATGTTAACTTTAGTGTTTTTAAAAGAACTTTTTATCAATTTTTTAATCGTACGATAATCTGCACATGTTAAATTTTACTCCTACTAATAATAGTTTAAAGAATATATGTTAAAAATTTAAAACTTGAATTAAAAATTTGAAATTCACGCATAACAAAGGAACATAAAACTTACAGCAATGTTAAAATTAAATCTCTTAAAAAAAAAGGACGGGACGGTTTCGACCCGCTAAAATGCTAGGTCATCTTCAGCTTGTTGTGAATTTCAAAGTTTTAATTCAAGTTTGAATTTCTTAACATTACGTTAAGCTTCACACGTTAAATCATCGATTTTAATTTTAAAAATATAGAAAATAAAATAAGAGAATTCAATTGGAATTAATAAATCGAATTATTTCTTTGTTAGTTCCCAATATTCGGTATTACTGTTTGGTGGCGCGAAGACAGATTCTTTCCTCGATATCACAATGCGGAAGTTCCAATTTAATGATGATGTATTTTTAATCTAATCAATCAAGCTTTATTGTATTGTCAAATTTTATACTTTTGAAATCATCTGATAAAAATCAAGCGAAATCCAAGTCGTTGAAAGGAAGAGTATCACATATAGAAGAAAAAAGGAAATATCTATGCCATAGCCAAAATCGACCTCAAGTTTGGGAGTTATTAGCCGGATGACATGTCGCCTCGCCTTCACTACTCATGGGAAACATTTTTAAAATTATAAGAATAGGATTATAAGGTGAAGGCCTTACAAACATGTAGAATACTCGGAGGATTCCCTACTTCAGGTAACACTTCTCAACCTTCCTTCATTAGTAGGCTATCTCCTTGGTTTTATTGCATCCATTTCATTAGTTTCAAATGGACAGAGATTCTTTGCAAACGGCCGGAAAAGGAGAAGATCATCCAACCTAAAACAAAAAATCGTGGGACAGGGAAGAGTCAATCGATCATTTGTCTACAAAAATAAAAGGATGATGAGTCAACTCCTAATTACTCTGGTATGTCGGGAAAGTGTGGGGGAGGGGAAGAATAAGTTCTTATCTTATTCGCCGTAATTCAACTACGTACTTGGTTAGTTCGAATTTACTGCAATTAGTTCATTGTTGTAAGGCAGTATGTGATCACTTAAAATGTACAATCTTTATCTTTTTTAAATGCGACTATCCAGTTCACTGCATATAATTATTAACTAAGTTTATTTGGAAATGGAAATTTTTTAAATAAAAATATAAAATTTTAAAAAATGAGAGAAATTTACGACTCTTCGCCTAAAAAAAAAAATTTACAAAATAATCTTCCATACTCGTCTGTTCACCGGAAATCAGCTAAATTTAATGATGATTTTTTTTAAATAATTATTAATTACCTTCGTAATTATTAATTATGAAGTAAATCAATGAAAAAGACCTCTTAATAATCATTTATTTCAACCATTTCTAATATATATATATATATATATATATAGCTGGTCCTTCGAGTTTCGCAGAGCAAAGATTTCAATCAATCTTTTGGAATTTAGAAAAAGTATAGAATATATGAATAAAATTAACTTATATTACTAAACTATATAAAGCCGGACAGTGATGTGGAATTTGAAATAAAACCAATACAAAAACCATATCACTGTTTCTGTGAAATACGCCAATCTATCCTCAAGTCATCAGCGGAAATTTAAATAACTGAAATTTAGAAACAATTTAGAAAATAAAAACGCATTATTCCAAGACTTTGCTCGTTTTTATTTAGTTATTATATCAGTAATATTATGATTAGTTTTTAAGTATTTAAATATTTACATTTATTTATAAAAAATAAAAAATAATAACGGATGATCAAATAAAACTCAAAACTTCCTAAAATTTAAGGATTTATTTTTGAATTGTCGTAAGATAACATAAATAATTATAAATCAACAAATCTTCCCTAGAAGAATTTTAAATGATTAAATAAAATTATGATAAATAAAAATATCTTTAACTTTATATTTTTTATAAATTTGAAATTTATAGTTATTTTGAAATTGTAAAATAGGTTTATTTATAATTTTAATTTCAAAATTATTATTTAGAAATTCTCTAATAAGATACTTTAAACTATGCAAAAAAATCTTCAAATTTAGAATTAATTTCAAGATATCTTTTAAATTTACATGATGGAGACAATGACCCCGCAAGGGAAGTCTCCGTCATGTATTCCCAATACCTCCCCCTCGTACGCCTTTTGAGTCTTGTACTGGCTGATTAGCTCTGGCTGAGGAGAGCCCAACAAGCTCGAAACGGCCGTCCTAGAGTATCAGCTGGACTCAAAAAGGCATTCTCATGTGATATCTTTTAAGTTCTTGAACAAAAATGTTTTTAAAATAAATTTTAAACTGTTTTTTTTAATTTTTAATTTTAAATTAAATTTGAAATTTATGAAATCTATTAACTTTAAAATTAAATAAAAATGTCTTATTAAACAATTTAATATACGGAATTTGAAGATCAAAATATATTCGTAAATCTAAAAAATGAACAAATTTAGAATTATCATTAGATTTTTGTATATGAATAATATTTTTATAAATTTTGTCCTCTGTATCCTCCTCAATTGTTCAATTAGTATTAAAGATAATGAAATCATCTATATATCTAAAAATTTTAAAAGGGAAAGGGGTATCAATACAAAATTGATATTCATAAGCTAAAAAAAAAAAAAAAAAAAAAAAAATTAGCAAGACTGTTACTATAATTAATCTCATCCCAATGCCTTTAATTTAAGAATATATTTCATCATCAAATTCAATATAATTATTATATAAGCTTTGTCACTAAGAACGGAGAACATCAATTTCCTATTAAGAGAGGGGTGAGACAAGGCTGTGTACTATCACCATTACTCTATAATATTTATAGTGAGAGACTTATGCGAGAAGTAGAAAAAGTTCAAGCAGGCATATGGGTAAATGGAATGAAGATTAACAACATTCGATATGCAGATGACACAAGCTTAATTGCAGGATCAAAGAAGGGCCTTAAACGACTTCTAAAAACCCTTATTGAAAAGGGCAAAAAATATGGCTTAGAAATTAACAGTGGAAAAACCAAATGGATGTGTATTTCCAGAAACAACACGCAAGACACTAGCCAAATTATAGTAGGCGGAAAAACGATTAAATATGAAAAATGTTACACCTATCTCGGCGCGAAGATCCAAGATAATGGAAAACTAGATATGGAATTAAAATGCAGGATAGCAATGGCTAAACAGGCCTTCTGGAAAAATAAACACATTTTGAAAGGAACAACAAACACCCGAACAAAACTGCGACTGTTACAGACATTAATATGGCCCGTTTTTACTTATGCTTGTGAAACATGGACGCTAACCAAGACACATGAGGCAAAGGTGGAAGCTTTGGAGATGTATTTTTATCGAAGAGCACTCAAGATTCCCTGGACTGATCACATCACAAACAGGGAGGTCTTGCAACGCATGGGAACAGACAGAAAGCTGCTCAAATCAATTAAGATGCGCAAAATGAAGATGACGGGGCATATACTCAGAGGATCGGCAGGCACCAATCTCTTAACCACACTTGAAGGCAAAATCCAGGGGAAACGACCGAGAGGACGGAGGCGTCTAGCGTATATGGACAACATAAAAAAGTGGACCTGTATTGGCTGTTATAGTGAAGTGAAAAGAAGAGCAGAGGACCGCAATAAATGGAGATCTCTTGTTCACACCCTCACATGAGGACGACACCAGATAGATAGATTATATAAGCTAAATTTAAGAAAGTTTAAAAAATTATTTATAGAGATACCAAATAAATTGTTTATATCAAATTCAGAAACTATATATATTTTTTTTTAATTGTTAATTCTTTTAGAAATTTCGAAGAATTGAAATTGCACAGAATTATTTCAAAGAAATTTCGAATGCTGCTATTCGTGTTGAATCATCTCTAAGGAGTGATCGAATACATCGATCTGCCGAATATGATCAAAATTTCGTTCAATTTTATTTTGTACATGCTCTGTCCGTCCGTCCGTTCCGGTTACCCTAACTTTGTAATCGTTAGAAATTTATTTTTGTTCTTCATATTTTAATATTTCTATGAAACTTTTGTTTAAAAATCCTAAAAAGGAAAGCGTTTTCGTTAAAATGTTTAAAGATGTTGAAAATCTCCCAAATATTAATTTGTAAACGGATCGGTCGTCCGCTAGAGGTCGTCAAAGTTTGTTTGGAAATCATTGCGGGTCTCAACTATTCTGTCACGAAAATGGTCAAAGAAACATATTAAACAGAATTTTTATTAACTAAAGGTATAATAATTAACTCGTAAAAACTTAACCGCAGGCAAAGAAAAACGAACCTTCGAACAGTGAACCCCGAAGTTCAGGTTTCCTATAAATCCAAACTAGTTACTTCTATAATTTTATAAAAAAAAATTACAATAAAGTTGTGTTGTCCGCTGTGTGGCGCTGGTGGGCAAAAGGAAAATTTACTTTTGAGTTTTAATTATTTAATTTACTTTTAAGAAGAAAAAAAAAAGTAACAGTCTTTCGTCGGAGAAACATCCCATAAGAAAACAAGTGTCTTAATATTTTCTTATTCCCATAAGAAAACCAGTGTTTGTCTTAAGGAGATAAAATTTCGATGGTAAGTTTTAAACTCAGTGAAGCCGAAATGGTTGTTGCACATTGTTTTCTGCTGACTTGTGCACTTATTATAATTTTTAAACTGCGAAACGGTAAAATTCATTACTATAAAAATTAAATTGAAAACAAAAATTAAACTATCTCGGTCGAAGAAAAGAAGGAGTTAGGAAAGTAGGGCGGAGTTCAGTTCTCATGTGGGTTTCGTGATGGTGGACGATCCACGCTGGGCACGCTTTCTCGGGGTTCTCTAATTTCCCCTGCACTTCTCCCACCATACTTTCTCAGTCTTTCTCTCCGTCTGTCCTTATTTCCGTGAGATAGTACAATAGAGTCGTGCTGGCGTGGCCGTGCGGTCTAGACGGCGATCTGCCGTTGTGGCCAGTGTGCCAGTACTCGGGTTCGAATCCCGGTAGTGGCATGGATGTTTCTTTCATCTTTCATCTTCTGTTTCTTCTTCTGTCCGTTTCCTCCTACTCCCCTGGCAGTTAGGGTTAAAATGCATCTCCCAACTCGCAATTGAAAGTCAGCGTGGGAGATTACGACTTTCACCCCCCCCCCCCGGGACAGTGAGCTGTCTGGAGGAGGCCTTCGTCCTATAGTGGGCTGTTAAAAGGCTATTAGATAGATAGATTAGATGGTACAATAGACCTCCGGTCGCAGTGCTTGGCTTCTCTGCCACCCTCATTCACTACATAACATAACATACAAAGGAAAGTAGGGATTCGCAATGTTTAGTGTTTTTTTAATTTGTAAAATAATACGTAAACTAATATTTTTTTATTATATTTTCGCTTTAAAAAAAGACATAATTCTTTTCTTTCGAAAGTTTCACAGAATTCAAATTATTATCTTAATTTAATACAGACGAACTGAGGAAGCTAAATGATTTATAAAACGACAATGGATGCGACCAAATTATTCACAAGTGACATCCTGGAACAGCTGTTTCACGCTCGTTGGCGATCATCAGCCACGAGAAGTCACAGTAAATAACAAGGTCTCCGTACTGAGGCTGGTGTGAACAATACATCGGAAGCGCAGTGGTGCCGCTCTCGCTGGCACATGGATTTTCTCACTGGTTTTTTCATTGGTGAGTTTTTTATTGTGTATTTTTTCCTTTAAGGCACCACTGCGATTCCGCTCTAAAGGATTTATACTTCGAGGATATACTCCATGTACTAAGCGTCGAAACAGAGTACAGCAAGGTTAAGACCTACTGCAAAGGTCCTACTTATTTTGAGCCTAAAGAAGTCTCCTGCCCTCATTTTTGAAAATTCACAATGGAAAGAGTTGATTTCGAAGGATTCTATCAGTCCGCATTTTCCTATTCAGTTCATTCAATTAATTAATTAATCTAACGATTCAGAAAGTATAATTTACCAGGGAGGCCGATCAGAAGTTTAGTTATGGAAGATTCTTAGCTACATGGGATACCTAGAATCGTTTCTGGATTTTTTCTTAACCGGCATCTGATATTAATTCCAATGTAAGATGATGTCATATCAACTTTGCATTATAACTTAAATCTCAAAGTCGTAATTTAATAGGATTTATTTTAAGTGTACAGGATTATTTTCCGAAGCGCAATGACAAGCCCTAACTCTTGCAATTTACGTTGTCGCATATTTTACAGGATACTTCATTTTTCTACAATTCAAAAACAAGTTTGCTATTTAGGGTATTGCTTTCTTCCTGTTTCTTATAATATAATAAGTTTTATAATAGTCAAACTTAACGTGGGGTGAGGATATACAACAAGAAAAAGAAGTATAAAACCGCAAACAATTAAAGGTTCACTGAGCTATTTTTGGATTTTTCGTACCGGGAACCCAAGACGGACAGTTTCGAGATTCCTATCTCTCATTGACTGGGTTCGCCCAGTACTCAATAGCTCAGTGGAACCAAAAGAAACTTAAACAAAGGACAAGTAGACAAAACAATGACACTTAAGCTAAAAAAACATCAAAATATAAATTAAAGGGCACTAACTAATCCCCGCTAGGTCTACGCTTAGCATGTAAAGGATTAACTCAGTGTTTTTCAACCGGGGTGCCGCGGCACCTTAGGGTGCCATGGCACCCCGGTTTGGGTGCCGCAAAGTTTAGGCATTTTCTTGGAAATTTACTTAAGTTAGTTCAAGATAACTCATTGTCAGTTCTATTTTGCTACGGGATATCTAGTAAGCAAAGAAGCGATACTAACCGCATGTTAATGTAATGTTCTACGCTACGTGTAGGCAAAAAATTCATCTGGCCCATTAGCCCCCCCCCCCCCAATTCAGATTCTAGATTCGCCGCTGGGCAAGGGTGTCATGATTTTTTATTTTTCAATCAGGGGTGCCACTCAATGAAAAAGGTTGAAAAACACTGGATTAACTTGTAAAGAAAATATATACATAATAGTCAAATTTAACGTGCGTTAAGGATGTACAACAAGAAAAAGAAGCATAAAATCGCACACAATTAAAGGTTCGCTGAGCTATTTTTGAGCTGTTTTATTTAATTGTGGGCTTCTTTTTCTTGTTATAAGTTTCACTTTATTTTGCATATAAAAAGTTCAATGAACTTTTTTTAAGAGACCTGTGCTCTTATCTTTACCTACTTCATCTCCTCTTTCATTATTTGCACTCAACAGATGCAATTTAATGAAATTTTCAATTTAAGCGTTTTTCAAAACTACATCGATAAAATCCAGCTTTTAGTTAAAAATCGATCAACTACTTCCAACGAAAACATGTTTACAAATTTAGTCAATAAACTTACCACAAAATGGAATTCAATTTGAAGACCAAAATAAAACAACTGACTACTTAATTTTCTTATTTTGTTTTGTCTTTATTTTCCAGAATGTTTTTATTTTTAAAAATGTTTTTGTTGTTAATGAGTGTTTTGTTGTTTCTAATATTTTCTGTGTTTTGTTACCCAATTATAATAAATTATTGATCTGATATAAAGTTTTCTCTAAAATAACATTAATAGAGTTAAAAAAAAGTTATTTTTATTGTCATACTGTGGAGTCAAAGAGATAAAGTCAACAAAAAAAATGAAAGAGAAAAAAGATGAAATATAGATACAGGCGATTCAAAATTCCCTGAACAAACTTCAAAGGTAGGTTCTATGCAGTAAGACAGACAAAAAAAGTTCAAAAAAACATGGGTCCGGAAATGAAAAACAGTTTTCATTATTCAATGTAGGTTTTGTTTTTTGTTTTTTTTTATAATTTTAACTAGATGGATACCGTCGCTTCGCTCCGGAACCCTTGCATGTATAGCATTAAAAAAAAACCTTTATTTATTTAGCAAATTACTATGGAGATCGGAGAATACACGACTTCCCAGCACATTATAGGCTTCTCCCATCGGCGGATTTACGGGGGTGCTAGGGGGTGCGCCGCACCCCCAGATTTTTGGGATGATAATTTTTTTTTACAGATAAATAAAAATGTTTTCTATTATAATAATTTTATTAATTATTAATTTAGGCCTAAAAACGGAACATTTAAATTGTGTTTTTGTGTTTGAATTTGGTATACAAATACTCATACCTTCCGGTGAGCTCGCACCCCCAGATACCTAAGACCTAAATCCGCCCATGGATTCTCCGCTTAACCAAGGTATATTGCACGTTGGCACTCACACTGGGGGGTTGCCGCAAAAACACTTTATTTTTGCATGTATCTTCCAAACGCAGAAACGTTTGTTAATGACTGATATACCGTTCGATAGAACTTTCAAATACCAACATTTTCTCAATACAACGTTCTCTTCCAACTTTTATACTTTTCGTTTAAATTGAGAAAAAGTCAAATTTGACCCTTTA
This sequence comes from Thereuonema tuberculata, assembly GCA_023159025.1. Taxonomy (NCBI): domain Eukaryota; kingdom Metazoa; phylum Arthropoda; class Chilopoda; order Scutigeromorpha; family Scutigeridae; genus Thereuonema; species Thereuonema tuberculata. Next base: position 12,687 of record JAFIDM010055405.1, on the reverse strand, counting down.
AAATGCGCCATATTGGAAATCAAAAACTTTTTTTGAAAAATTTTTGTAGCATTTTGTTTGTCTTAAAAAGATCTACATTTTACCCATTTACATGACCAATCTATCTCTTATAGTTTGGTCACAAAATTGGAAAAACGTAAAGTCTTATGACAATGACAGACAGAATAACGCTTTTATTTAATATAATAATTATTTATTATTTTATTATTTGTTGGTACAGAATGATGCGATAAAACATATTTCAAAATATTCATAAATGAAAACACACATATAAAAAAATAAGGAAAGAGTGATTTAATAAACAGTGTTGAAAAAAAAATTAACAATTAATGGGTCTGGAAATGAATAGTTCTCGCGAAAAACCTAATTTTCATTATTTAAAGCGTGGTTGGTTATTTCCGGACCCAATTAATTGTTTGTTTGTTTATTTGTTTTTTTCAATACAATTTATTAGATCATTCTTTCACTATTTTGTATATCTGTGTTTTAATTTATGAATATTTTGAAGTAGGTTTTATCGCATCGTACTGTGCCAACAAACAACCATACATTGAATAATGAAAAGTACGTTTTTCGCGAAAACTGTTCATTTCCGGGCCCACATTTTTTTTGCCTTTTTTGTCTTACTGAGTAGAACCTATCTGTTGCACAGGGAATTTTGAATCACCCTGTATTTATTCAGATCTCTAATTGGAACTAATAGTGAAGAAATAAGTATCAGTCAAACAACTTTAAAAAAATAACAATATTGAACAATATTGAAAGCGTACATACGTACTCTGGAGCTTTCGAGCTGCTTTTGCGGAGTTCATTTTCAACAAATTTTAATTGGAATTAAAATAGCATTTGCTTTTCATATTCGTGTATCTTTTAGTACTGTCTGTATTTGTGTGTCCTTTCCCTAAGAACTTTTAAATCTGTGAATGATTTTCTTAAAACTTGACACATATATTTATGGATATAACTAACTAACTCCATGGCACTACAGCCCATGTAGGGCCTTGGCCTCCTTAACAATATGAGCCCACTCTTTTCTATCTTGCGCCTTTCTCCTCCATCCTCGTACCTGGAGCTTTTTCAAATCGCGTTCCACATCATCAAGCCATCTAAGTCGTGGTCTTCCTTTTAATCTTCTACCACCAGGGTTTCCAATGAAAAGTTTCTTAACTCCACGGTTCAAATTCATCCTTTGTAGATGGCCTACCCATTGGATCCTTTTACTTTTAACAATTGAAACCAAGCTTGGCTCCTGAAATAATTCCATTAGTTCTTTATTAGTGCGGATACGCCACAAACCTTGGTCACAAATAGCTCCATAAATCTTCCTCAGAATTTTCCTTTCCCATATATCAAGAATGGAAATATCCTTACATGATAAAGTCCATGCTTCGGCCCCATACAAAACAACAGGTCTGATCATGGTTTTATAAATCCTGGATTTGGTCCTTCTAGACAATACCGATGACTTCAAAAGGGGTAGCAGATATGAGACGATCTAACTCTGGATTTCTTGGTATTTCCGCGCAGGTCTTCCTAGGAATTTAAATACGAAAGTGACAAAAATTTCCATGGTAAAGCATTAAAGTTGAAACAACGAATTCCTATTTAACAATGCGCAGTAATCCGTTTAGTAATCTACATTCATTTCCGCGTGCTCTCAACATAAAGTTGCCTGCATCAATTAATTTAATTATTTACGGAGGTAATTAAAATTCAGGAAAAGTTGAAGATATTTGTATTATGTTATTATAAATACTGTAGAAAAAAATAAACCACGCAAGGAACTTATTTTAGTAAGAATACTAGCAACCCGATAAAAGTGGATTCTCCCAATCCTCGACTGCTTTTAGAACCAGCGAGTGCTTCTATCACATATTTTTATTTTTTATAGAGATTAGAATGTAGTCTCCATGGCCTAATGGATAAGACGTCTAACTTCGGATCAGAAGGTTGCAGATTCGATTCCCGTAGCGAACTTGGAGAAATTATTTCTATTTTAACAAATCACAACAATTGCGCCGGACAGACAGACAGACAGAGAAGTAAAAGATTTTAGTAATATAGATTATTACATTAAAAAAACGAAACAAAAAAAAACCAGTTTTTTACGTGCGCTAATCGTAGTTTAAATAACAGAAATGAAGCCGACGCACTTATATATAAATATAAAACTATTTTAATAATAAATTAACATTATACGACAGTTTCAGATACATATTGGGAGTATCTTTCTTCATGATAGATTACTACAATTCAAAGCATTTTTCAATAATAATTATATATAGGTTCGGAGGCTTCATATGAAGATGTGGTGCTAACTTGATTAAATCTTCAAATTAAATTAAGAAACAAATCAGAATCCCTAAGTAATACAACGACAAACCCAACAATCGTTAATGGGTGATTAATTCAAACTATTGTTGAGTAACTACTAGCTTCCATTGTAACTTATGAAATTATATTGCAAAATTCTTTTGAACTGTAAATAATATTGCTTTAAAAAAATTCAAATACTACAAACACCTGAAACGAAGTTACAGGATAACTTTGCTGCCAAAATTAACGAGAAAAAAAAATTGTTTCAAGGTAACCGATTCCAGTAACGGACTAGTGCTACTCTGAAGAGGGAAAAAAAAAGGATTATCCATTATCGACTCTTCTCCTTTAGAGAAGTTTCCAGTCTTTTTGAGATTAGAGAGGCATCGACAGGGTTTTCTGCGTTTTCGCATTAACATCACCCACACAGGAAGGGTTCATAAAGTGCCATACACAGAAGATTTTTTTTTTTTTTTTCATCGATGGAAACCCATTCCCCCACCCCCTCCTCTTCTACTCTGTCTGATAAGAGTCGCAGATAGACAGATCGAGAGGGAGGTAATATCTTTTCCCCTCCCCCTACGTAATCACGCTCAATGAACACTGCAATTAGTGGTTTTCGATCGACTTCTCCTGCCCACCCCCACCGCCCCCCGCAGTTTTTTCGCCCTTTCCTAGTTACTGGGCACTAATGAACCTTAATAAAGACCATAAACGAACGGGGCGCCGCCTGGTTGGAAATTTCAACAGATCGCCGCCACAGATTGAACAGATAATGCAGCGGAATTGGGGTCTTCCTCCAGTCCACCCGCCCTCTACCGCCCACCCCCGTGACCGTCAACATCAGTTGCTTTGATAATTAAGTCTACCGAAAAAGTTTCTCTGATTGGCTTCAGCCGAGAATCCCAGCGGAAAAGTCCACTGAAACTTATCACAATGACCAACCCTCGTACCCTGAATTCACAGAAATTAAAAAGACCATAATGAACCACAAACGCCTCTTGAATTTAGACAGGTTTTCTACGAAGCTTTAGTTTCGAATTAATAGAGTTGACTATTTTAATAAAAATATAATTAATATACAGTTACTGTATCTCATAACGTACCTGTATACTGAAATTTCCATAGTCTGTCTCCATCGCTCACAACAAATGGATCGATTTGTAACTCTATTATCCAACTCATTTTCCTGTTCTTTTTATTCTCTTTGTCATTGTTCTGTAATTTCACATCGTGGAAAAACACAGTGGCTTATATAGGATTTTGTTTCGTGATGTGGCCAAGTAATGGAGTTGACCTCCAACTTAAGTTGTCTCAAAATTCGGGGAGAGGGCAGTTTGGGATGCGAAGTTTGTCTCTCAATCGGTCATCCAACCAAAAAAAAAAGGACTTATTATCTTCCAACTGCTAAATCTTGTGAAATTAAGAGTTGCACCCCCCCCCCCCTTTTTTTTTTTTTTCCTTGTTTGTCCTTTGTCTTTTCTGTTGTGTTGTTTTGTGCGGACACCAGAAACCTGCTCTGTAGGTATTGGTCTCCTTGTCTTTATGTACGACTTATGTACACATTTCGAGATTTCGGTGGGGAAAAGGGGCCGCACCCATATATACGCCTAGATAAATACATCCTTTTCACTCTTTTTAAAATAAACGTCACGTCCACGATTCCTCATATCAGGGTTTGTTCGTTCTCTTTTTTTAATAATAACGTTCTCTCATTTCATTGTTCATTATTTTAGTTTTAGAGTGCATCGATACTAGATATTTGAAAAAAGATGAAACGCTTTCACATATTTCAACTACTTCAACTAAGGATGTTGTTATAAATAAATAAATACTTCATAATTAACGTAAATCATTTAATACCACAAACTTCTTCAAATAAATTCTTCAAATTTCTTCAAGGATAAATCTTCAAATTAAAAAGTGATTTGGACTTTATTCAACGATTATTAAAAGTGAATTGAACTTTATTCGAAAAAAGGACTTTTCAATTCAGAAATTTTCTTCAATAAAAAAGAACGTTTTATTAGTGATTCTCTTATTAAAAAAGACATTTTTATTAGTGATTTTTTATAAAAAAGACTTTTTAGTTCAAGATTTGAACATTATTTTGTAAGAATGCTTTGAGCCTAACTGTGCATCTCACGTTTTGTTTGTTTAAATTCTTGACTGTAACTAATTTTATTATTATTTTTATTTTGGAGTTGGGAAGAAGGAGGATGTTCCTTTTCCCGTTTAAGAGGCTTGAAAAAGAATAGGCTGATTAGGCTATTCGAAATATAGCATAGGAGGAGGATGTAGATAAAGAAGTTTGTGGTATTAAGGATGTTGTTGTTTTTTGTATTTCACGTCGACAATACAATGCAATTAATAAAAAATAAAATAGAATTTTACGAAATTTCAAGTTAATAGTCTTTATACCTCGTAATCTACTGATAACATAAATTGTAATAAGAGAAATTCGAAAGAAAATACGAAAATGTTGAAAGTGCTAACTTACAAGCACTCACTGTAAGAACTTCCATGTCTTTAGACAAATATCAAATCTCTAATCCATTTTTTTGCAGTATTCCTCCAAAGTATGGCTGAGATAGCAATGAGCAGGACCGCGCCAAGCGGGGGTGCCAGGGGTATAAGGCGGCACGTTATGGGGGCGGCGGACGGCAAATAATTTAGTGTAGAAATACTAATGGAAAGGAAATATATGCAAACTATGTAATTATATATTTGTTTTATTATGAAAAATATTAAATTTAGCAACTTTTGCCTGGCACCCCGGCGTCAACACACCTTGGCGCAGCCCTGGCAATGAAAATAACCTGTTACCTTCTTTGATTTGGGGTCAGAGTAATTGCAACTTGGCTTCTTAGCAATACAACAGGTTAATGAGTGGAAGTATCCCTCCGACCACACTGTTTCTTATCTTCAAAATTAAAAACTCGAAATCGAGTCTTAAATCTTAACATTTGAAGACTATTACGGAATTTTATTGAAGAAAACGGATACTGTTTAAATATCCAAAAATAATGATAATAATTGAAGAAAAGGAAGATGTTCTTGATAAATCGATTCCAATTCGAATCTTGATTCCCGATTTTCGTTGTTTTTTTTTAATTTCCTCTCGAATTTACTCTGTAAGAACATGCTAAATCTATCTCTTAGAGGATAACAGAAAATGAATATTTACGAAACACTGTAAATCTGAAACTAACGCCGTGGTTTAGTATTGATGTTTGTCTTAAGTCAGACTATAGTTTGAAGAGTTAATATCTTAAAGAACTTTCTTCAAAACTTACCACATCCTACACAATGATATTAAAAGTTTATGCATACTCGTCAAATATAATCACAAAAAGGCTGTACATTTACAAAATTATAATAACAAAAAAATAAAGGTAATAAAGGTAACAGTAGAACCTGCAACACCAGTAACTTTAAATACTTCATTTTATAAATGTCACATCATTTTTCAGTAAAAGTTAATTCTAATTTTCGAGGATGCTTATATGTGAAAATACTTATTAATAAAATGTTTAATCTTCATATTTCTGATGTACTGTTGCAGATTTATGTATTTTTATTACTTAGCGTTCATTGATTCCAAAGTGTTCAATGGACTGATAGAAGAAGATGTATGATGATGATTTTCAAAATAAAAATAAAAATAGTGTCCGAGTTGATTCTTGTTCAATTTTTAACAATTATTACAAAAATGTAATTGATAATTGAAGTACAGCCCCTCACGCATCGTTCCAAGACCAACTGCACCAATCAGGTGTTCATTAGAGTTGCCTCCCACAAATGAGAGAGAAATGAAGCTGACATGTGTTGAACGTCTTCCTTTTTTTTTCCCGCCTTAATTCTCTCCAAGAAGAAGAAGAAGAAAAAAAAAGGGGAAGGAACGGGATTCAATGGGGAAGGTGGGGGAGTCATCGATCCTCCCCTCTATTCCCATTCCCAAATCGCGAGAAATCTTTTCTCTTCACTTGTTTGCACGATATACAAGGGGTCACAAGAGAGGGTTGGGGGTTGGAGGGGGTGATCGCGTGGGGGGAGGAGGGACAACAATCCTAGTGCTCTTCTTTCTTTCTTTTTTTGCCTCCCCTCTCCTCTTCCCCCTCCGACAATTCGATTGTGGGATCGCCCTAATGCCGGCCAATGACCACGCCGCGCGCAATATTCATACCGATCGGGTCGGGATGGCAAATTTTATTTTCCGTTCATTTTTTCTCCTTCTTCTTTTTTTTTTTTCTTTATGGGAACGCACGCGGAATGTGTGGGTAGCCGCGAAGGCCAGATGGAATTACAGGTTAAAAGCGTACAACTCGCACGTCCAATTGACTTAGCGCCGTCGGGGCTGGAGCGCCATAGTAAGAGGCCATCGGGTGTGCCGAGCACGTCGCCCCGGCCGCTTCCAGCCGCCACTCAAACCAACTGACGGACGCCGCCAAATCAGTGGCAGCGGAGGCGGCCAGGTGAGGCATCCTCCTACACTCGAGGCGGCAGAAGTATGAGCTAATTGGCTGAAAGAAAATTAGCCAACTTGTGGAAATCAAAAGAGGGATCCACCAACTGCAGCTTTCATTTTTTTAAGAATTCCTAGAAAAGCTAGAAATTTCTAAATTCTACTTAATAAATTAAACAATAAAATTGTTCCACATTCTGATTATTAAAACTACTTTACACAATAAATTTAGGTTCAGTACTTTAACAGCAAATAACCAGCACAGAACAATGTAAACAGGATGAATATAAATCTTAAAGATAACACCCTTTACTGATGCAAGTGTATCTGTTAATTATAGACAGATCTGATCAAATATCTTGAAAAAGCAGCAGCCATTATTACAGACACATTTGGCAGCAGATTTTTTGATGTTTTTCTACTGTGAATTAACTGTTAATAACTGAATCTTAAGCAACACAATTACTGTTCTTATTATCATTCTACGTAACGAATTATTTTCAGCTTGAAAAAGGGCACTGCATTGTATAAAACATGATGAATTTAAAACGAATTTTTAAAAGCAACAAGAAATTATGTGTTAGTCGTATTTTAAAAACGACATTTTGCAAATGTGTTAACAAATTTCAGCGAGATTTTTTTTTTTTATATAATGAATAATTTTAATGAAGTTCTGTAGTAATGCGAGTCTCACTATAAAGGTATTTGTAGATCAAAAAAAAAATCCTTTAGAAGTACGAGATATTGAAGTTAGAAAAAGTTCCTTTTGACTTTGTACACATTTTTAAAGAATAAAACCGTTTCAAGAGAAATTAAACTCAATGTATATAAAACTTGAATGTAGACTTGTCAATTTATATGGTCAAAAACGTGAGATCAACAAAGCTGGAAGAAAAATAATATGGAAGAGGTCCAATGAGAAGATGAAGATTCGTTTGTACAGAGATATCTAAGAAGACAGTTTATGAAATAATTTATAATTAACGTAAAAACAGTTGCAATGATTAAGTTTGTAATTTATTCGCTCAATTAATTATATAAACATGCTCTTTACATGAAATTCGTATTATAAAAATTTAACTAACACAAGAATTTAACTAACTTGTAATATGAAATTTACAATGATTACAATTTATGTAAGTAGACAAGATACAAAAAAAAATTCTGAAATAGCAGAAAAAGAATGTTTTAACAGTATAAAAACTATTTACTTTGAATAAACAAGAGAAACCTAAAACAATTTAACTTGATAATATTTAAAATTTGTGTTTAATGATTTTTTAAATGAAAAGAAAAAAAGGTGAAATGATACATGAATTGTGAATGATACGCGATTGGATAGATTTCAAAATTCAACATAAAAATTCGAGAAAAGATTTTTGAATATTAACAATTCTGAAGAAGAGAAGAAGAATAATAATAAAAAGGGATGAAAAATGGAAGTGTAAGCAAAAGAAAAGTTCCTTGTGTGTTTGGTGTAGCCGATTGAGACCAATTGGAAGCTCTTGACAGCCAGGCCGACCGAAGAGGGTAATTTGCCCCGCGTGGGAGGGGAAGGGACACAGGCTGCGTTTTATGGGTTCACGATTATTTCGCACCCGTTGTTTCACCGCTTCCTCCTCCCCATGAATAATAATGAGCATCAAAAAGACAGAGAGAGAGAGAGAGAGTGTCTCAAAACAAAACGGATGATCGTTCATCAAACGATTCAGGAAGAAAAAAGAACAATTAGCTGCAGTAGGAAGAACATCCGAAGTGAATTAATTCACATCCACCCCCACTTCCCTTCAAAGAGATTTACTGTCATATTTCATTTCTTACTTAAGATTTTACTCAAGAAAGCTTAAAGACAATAATACAAAAATAATACAGGAAAAAAAAAATAAAAAAAGCAATAACTGCAAACCAAATAAAAGATTACAAATCTAAATTAAGTAATTGTTCTTAATAAACTTTTAAACAAATAATAATTATCATAACAATAATAATTTTATTTATAATCTAATGGTAGTAATAGCATAGCTACTTCATTTCGAAGACAGTACACTTACTGTCACAAGCTGGGCACAAACTTGTTTATTTTCAATTTGGAAAAGCTTTTGTTTAAAAGAAAAAGCTCGAACCTGAGGATGAACCTATCTCAGGACAATAGGATTCAATTTTCTGAACTGGGTAATTCTATTATATTTATCAGTTCTAATTTCACTGCATTTGTTAATCATGATTAATTACTATTCAATAAATTTTCAGTTATAGCAATCAAAATTCATTGTGCTTAGTAATCGCTACCACATTAGACCTTCATATATATACTGTGTTTTGTTGGGTGTAAATAGGGTGACCAGATTTTTACATTGGCAAAGCGGGACACCATTGACCGGGGGGG
>JAFIDM010055388.1:0-14199 GCA_023159025.1 Thereuonema tuberculata | reverse complement strand
AATCTGAAATTTGAAAAATCCCAATACAAAATTCAGAATACTGTTTCTGTGAAAACACGGCCCAATTTGTTTTCACTTTGTAACGTAGAGAGTGGATTCTCGACCTTCTAGTACGATAAAATTAACTCTGCGAAATACTACCCCCTTGAAACGTGAGATAAATATTAACCTGAAAAGAAAACTCACCAAACTCTGCTACCAAAAAAATATAAAATAACCAAAATTACCTTAAACTCCTTAATTCTGACGAACTCCGATGGCTCCTTAAGGGGACGGTCTCATAGTGGCTGAGATTTCACTAAAGATACGATCTCTTAATTCAGCAAAAGACACCTCTCCAAAGCAATCAATCTCTTCTGGATTAATATGTACTTCGTTAAATCCACTAACTTAACTAAGATTATTAACTTTAGCCCCTCTTCGGATTTTAATTTATTACAGCAGCTTTCTTTTCTCTCGTCACTTCAAAATATTAATTATTTAAATTAGAAAATACTGACATTTAATCCCACCTTAAATTTTAATCTCAAATAAATTGTTTCAACCAAAACAATTAAACTCACAAAATTTATACACTTAAAACTTATCTTTTATTAGCCTTTATTTCTTTACACATAAACTAAATCACTTTGGTCAAGTTAACCTATCGTTTTCTTAACCGACGGCAATGAAATTGGCTTTTTGTCAAACAAATAAACATACAATGTAATATTAATGATAATATCACTGATGGATCACACTATTAAACTACAAACGGCAAAGATAATTTACCATAACCCTACCCCTTTCGCAGGTACCTGGAAATAATCTCCCTAAGAGTAAATACATAATAAAGCATTGAACACTGAAATTTAAAATAACACTGTAATACAATCTGACTATATTTTAAGCACTTGGCTTTACTTTCTCTTATCTACAGCTGTTGAATTAGGAAAAGGTTATTTAGAACACTTAATGTTATCACAGGTAAGATACTTAAAAATATATAATTATAATCATTACAAAAGGTAACAATACTGGTTATCATGTCCTTTTCTTTTTTTTTTATTTCTTGTTCCAACGATATATCGCTGTACGATATACAGTTTAAACACCTGGTTAGAGGCTACTTGGTAAAGTTCAGCTTTTCACCCTGTGTATCGAATGGAACAATTCCAGTTAAAAAAGAAAACACTGAATTCCCCTCTATAAGAATAGTCTCTAAGCGACATTGAATGTGTTTAGCATCAATAATAATATTTCACACAATCTATTTAGTATAAATTTTTAAGTCTTTAGGGCCCTTTACATTAATGTGGTAGCCTTCACAAAGTTACGTAGGTTGTCGCTGCACAAAATGGCTTCCACCTAATGTATTCTAAGTTTCTTATTTTTAATTTCTCTTATTAACAGTTTCGGTTCTTTATTTTTTTCCTCTCTTCCCCCATATTTCTAGTTTTTTTCCTTCCATAGGGGTTTTGCTCTATGCGGGAAGACAAATGTTTATACTCACTAATCTGAAGTAGCGCTCCGTTGACTCCTGTCGCATTCTAGTCGGACGCGGTCCAATCCTTCCCTTGGGCCTACGGTTAGGTTCTGAACTCCATTTTTAGTCTTCTTCGTCACGAATTCCAGCATCGCTGTGAATCTGTAAACACTTAGGTATTATTGTGCTCCGGCACAATAACAGTCACACACCATTTTTGGAGACAAAGTATCCGGTCTCCTAATAACGGACATGGTTTTTCGCCACGGACGACACCTGTAAGCGACTTATAGCTCCACAGTCACAAGTTCATCTCTCCGTGGAGAGAACACACGTTATGTCCCTTACTCTGCTCTTTTCTCCCCAAAAAATTACATCATACTCCATACACCAATTAAAACACTTGAAAATGATCGGCTGACCATTACCACACCTCTTTTTGCACTCCACACCACAATCCAGAAACCGCAACTTTATGTCGAATGTCACGTGACAAGTTCAAAGTTCAACGATTCCCTTCTCGTGGAATCTTCTTTTTCTAAAGATTCCCACGATCAAAAAATTAACCATAAAATCACAATAACCACAAACTAGGGTTTATAACAATATCTAACCTGAAAATAAAATATACAATTAAATAAAGCACTAATTAATTAGACACACACTTTTATCAGCATCGTTTACAAACGGAATGACACCATGAATTATTATATTAAGCATTTTTATTTTAATAATGATTTAACTAACAATAAACACTTTAATTAAAACCATAAAAACCCAACTTCATCACCATTTATAGAATGCTGTAAATCGCACACGTATTAATACGGCGTTAACCTTTAAACAACTCTACTTGCCCGAGAGAAAAGGTACTGAAATGGAAATAACCTTAATTCCCCTAAAATTTTAAAAATTCCAAAAAATTCACAACGTGACAACTTCATCAGCGGCACTATTGTGAAAAATCGAAATTAAAATTTAGAAAAAAAAATGCAATATATAAAGAATTTGCTCTTTTTTATCGTATATATTCTTTTTTTATTTTTTTTTTTATTTTATCTTTTTTTATATTTCTTTTATTTTATGTCTTTTTATTTACTTTTTTATAGTTTTTTAATATTTTAAAAAAAATAAAAATAAATAAAATAAATAATAAACAGATGACAGTCATCAGCTCAAATTCAAAGCTTCCTAAAATAAAGGATTTAATCTTGAGTTTTCATAAGATAACTAAAATGATTATAAACCAACAAATCCTATCTAGAAGAATTAAAATGATTAAATAAAACTAAAAATATTTTTTACAAGGAAAGAAGGCTATAAAACTATTAAATTCTATTTGGTGGAGTGAAGAGGTCTCTAGGAAAAGAAAGTATAATATATACAATTCTATTGTAAAGAGCATCTTGTTATATGGGGCAGAGGGATGGAGAATTACGGAGACAGAAAAAAAGAAATTAGCGGCAGTGGAAATGGATACCCTAAGAAGATCATGCAGGGTATCAAGTATAGAAAGAATAAGAAATGAAAGAATCAAAGAAATGATGAAAATAAAAGGAAACATTTTGGATGATCTTCAAAGAAAACAATTAATTTGGTTTGGTCATGTTAAAACAATGAGTGACGAAAGACTGCCCAAAATCGCTTTTGATTACAAAACAAATCAAAAAAAGGAAACGAGGAAGACCACGAAAGGCTTGGATGGACGATATTAAAAAAGCAAGGAGGATTAGAAGTCTGGAAGAGGAATGGACACTTGATCGGAAGACCTGGAATGGACTTCTTGCAGATTCTTTCGGAAGGCGGCACCTGACGCCATGAACCGAGTTTATATATATATATATATATATATATATATATATATATATATATTTTATAAATTTGAAGTTTAAATTTATTCTGAAAATGTAAAATATATTGTAATGGCTCCAACCAATTGAACCTTTACGGGAATTAGAGAAAAAGAAAAGAGAGGGGGGGGGGGAATTTAGTGGAACTTTTTTTTCTTAACAGACTCTGCTACCAAATGTTATTAAAAGAAAAGCGTTAAAAAAAAAACTTAATCCTTCAAAATATGACAAATCCAAAACAAATAACAACTTTATTCAACAAATTACAAACAATTATACAATTAATTTTCTTCTTCTAGAATAGCCGTTGTTAACAAACTCAAAAAAAAATTAACTTCTTATACCATGAGGAATCTTATAACTTTCTAACATCAACTTATGATTTATCATTAAATTATGTACATGGTCTTAGTTCCACATGGGTTTTAATTTTAAATCTCTCCAAAACGTGGATAATCCTACTTCTCAAGTTATCAATAAATCTATTCTAATGAGCCATGGCTTTCCAAAATTATGTTACTAGTTATCTATTTGCACTCCTAATAAAAATGGGAATAACTTAGCAAAGTATAATGAAGGTTCTATACTCAATCAAACTTTATTTTAAAAACATTAAGTATTATAACAAACTTCCAAACATATTTAAAAAAATTAAAGTAAACTATACACCAATTAAAACATTAAATCCTGTAGGTTGGGACACTCTGACATTTTGAAACTTGTCAGGCGGTCGGTTCTCTTGGTTAGGATATTCGCCAGCTCGACCAACTTCTTCATTAACAGCAAACTTATAGGAGATAATCGGAGCCACCTCTATTTGAACCTTCGAATGTCCGACGTTGAATTGGTTTGCAAGGCTAGTACGGATATTTAGGCAGATCAGATTTTCGTAGCCCTCGTCTTCCGTGAAATTCACTTCTTAAAATCAACAGACTCATAATTTACAACAAAAAAAAAAGGAAGGGAAAGAAAAAAAAACTGAGCTTCGTTCTTCAAAACTGTTTCCCTGATAATAGGAAATTAAATCTATGGATTCCTCATATTCTTTACGGCTATTCTTACAAGAAGAAAAACCTGTTAAGTAATAAAAAAACATGAGGAATATCTCATCCTTCAGACATAAATCCTTCTCCATTCTAAGTGGAAGGGATCGGGGAAAAAAAAAACAAAAAAAAACCCTTCAAGAGCTCCAAAAATCGTACCGCTCTCTCTGAAGGCAGAGAAAATTCTCCCATCTAGAACGAACCTCTAGCAAAATTTTATTTTCTACAATGCCCCGCGCTCGTGTTAGCAACGGGAAACAATAGACCCCATCCGTTTCTTCCATACCAGACGACAACACTCACCCAACAAACCTTATAATTCTTACTACTAACAAGCAAGTCCATAGTTAAAAAAAAAACACAAACGGACCATTTTCATGGCCATTTGAATATGTATTCAAAACTTTAATTGGAAAATTATTATTTATAAATTCAATGTATCTATTACAATCTATTATTAACAAAATTGGTTTAAAAAACATCAATAATTATTTAAAAAATTTCTTTGTTAAAAAAATTTGTTAGAGATTGGCTCGTAAGACATAACAATATACTGAATTACAAATAGATTTTTTTTTTTTTTTTTGTATTTCTTTAGTAATAAAACAATGATTTTAAATCTGTAATTTTCTGTGTGATTAATTTTTATAATTTTTTATATACTGTTATTTTATATAATTAAATAATTTGTACAACATAATCTAAGCATCTGTTGACAGGATCTTTTTATGGGAGATCCTAACAGGACTTCAATATTGTATTAAAGAAAATAAAATTTAATTATTTTATTTATTTTATTTTAATAAGATAATTTAAATAATGTAAAAAATTATCAAATTTTGAATTAATGCAAGATATTTTTTGAGTTCTTGTAAAAAATATTTTTAAATAAATTTAAACTCACATTAGTGGTAAATTTATGAAATCTATTAATTTTAAATAGAAATAAAATTGTTTTATTAAATAATTTATTATATGGAATCTGTTGATTAAAATATATTCGTAAATCTAAAAAATCAACAAAACTAGAATTATTATTAGTTTTTTGTAAGCTAATAATATTTTTGTAAATTTTATCATCTATATAATCAATTGTAAAATTAGTATTAAAAATAATTAAATCATCTATATATATATATATATTTATAAATTTAAAATTGGATAGGGGTATTAATACAAAATTGATATTCGTAAGCCAATAAAAATAAATTAGGAAGATTGCTACTCTAATTTACCCCCATTCCAATATCTTTGATTTGGGAATATATTTCATCATCAAATTCAATATAATTATTATATAAAGTAAATTTAAGCAAATTAAGAAATTTATTAATAGAAATACTAAATAAATTGTCTATATTAAATTCTGAAACTAGATCTAAATTTCCATTAGCTGCTTAAATAATGCCTATTTATAAATATGAATTTGCAATTCCTAAATTTATTTGTAATTATAAAACTACTTCAAGTTTTAGCATAAATTCTATGAAATGAATCAATGAAAATTATATGATGATAAGCATAAATGGAATTTTCATATTGTCAAACGTGACATAAATTTTATTAATAATATTACTTTTAAAGAATTTCTAAATTTAGGAAATAATTACAGATTAAACTTTAATAAAACATTTAAGCAATTAATTAATATATTTATTAAAGATATAAATAATTTTATATTACCAGTAATGTGAGTTTAAATTTATTTAAAAATATTTTTACACAAGAACTCAAAAGATATCTTAATATTAATTAAAAATTTGAAGATTTTTTACATAATTTAAAATATCTTACTAAAGAATTTATAAATAATAATTTTCCAATTAAAGTTTTAAATACATAAATTTTACAATTTCAGAATAAATTAAAATTTCAAATTTATAAAAAAAAAAGAATATAAAGTTAAAAATATTTTTAGTTTTCATAATTTTATTTAATCATTTTAATTCTTCTAGATAGGATTTGTTGGTTTATAATCATTTAAGTTACCTTACGACAACTCAAGATTAAATCCTTTATTTTAGGAAGTTTTGAGTTAGATCTGATGACTGTTATCTGTTTATTATTTATTTTATTTTATTTATTTATTTTAAATATTAAAAACTATAAACAAATAAATAAAAAGGATATAAAATAAAAGAAATATAAAAATATATAAAATAAAAGAAATACAAAAAGATATAAAATTAATAAAAAATTAAAAAAAAAATATATACGATAAAAAAGAGCAAATTCTTTACATATTGCGTTTCTGTTTTTCTAAATTTTAATTTCGATTTTTCACACTAGTGCCGCTGAAGAAGTGAAAACAAATTCGGCCGTGTTTTCACAGAAACAGTATTCTGAATTTTGTATTGGGATTTTTCAAATTTCAGATTTCTGTCCGGCTGTATATGTTTAGTAATATAAGTTGATTTGATTCTTATATTCTATACTTTCTAAATTTCCAAATTGCAAATGATTGATTGAAATCTTTGCTTTGCGAAACTCGAAGAGCCAGATTTGAGTTTTGCCTGTTCTTAATATAAGTCTTATTTTAAAATCTTGATTTGTATTATTATTCGTTTCTGGAGTTCAGAAATGGCTTGATTATGGCTAGATAAAGTTCTTGAAAAATAAAACGAAACATTGCCGATGTGAAGTAGTAGTTAAGATGTGTGTTAATATGTATTTAACGGCATTTTAACAAGATTTACTAAATTTAATTTATTCCGATTGGATTAAGGTGAAGTAATATTTTACATTTCAAGAATTTTCAAGAAATTGACGACATCTGTTGATGGAATATTCAATATTAATGAAAAGAATAGGTAAATGTGTGAAGCGTCAAGTGTGGTTAATTTATCTTCGAGCTTTCAAAGATAGAAGCAAGAAAGGGAGAATTGATGAACTTAAGATCATTAAGAAGGTAACGAGAAGAGATTTTGCAAGAAAATGATTTAAAGATTTAATATTGACTATTTCAAAATATGGAGACTTTAAAATTGAGAAAGGATTTTACAAGAAAGTGATTTAAAGATTTAATATTGACTATTAAAAAATAAGAGAAAAAAAAGATATTACAATGAAAACATCTCGTAATTTGATCGTAAATTTGGTATTGTTAATTAAGCTTTTATGAACATGGTAGTTTCACGTTCTTCATTGTTAATATAAGTCTTATTTTAAATTCTTGATTTGTATTCTTAATCGTTTTTGGAGTTTAGAAATGGCTTGATTATGGCTAGATAAAGTTTTTGAAAAATAAAGCGAAATATTGCCGATGTGAAATAGTAGTTAAGATATGTGTTAATATGTATTATCATATGTTTCATTATGGTATGCTTCATAGAGAAGATTAAACTTTCTTGGTCATAATTTTCGTGTTTCGATACACCTTACTTCCAGACCTACAGTAATTTAAATGTTAAGGTGGCGTTATTTGGGCAGGGTACCTTACATATATATTTTCTTAAAAAAATATTATTATGAATGCACTAATTAACTAATTTTTAAAATTTTTCAACGTGTTTTTTAAGTGTTCTGCAGTGTTTTTTTCTTTATATAGAATTCTCTATTTCTTCCGTTATCTTCTACCAACTGATTTGTTCAGTTCTCACTGTAGTTTTGTTTGTAATTTTCCCAAACGAAATATCTTTCAAAAATAGTCTGAAGTTTATTTTGGAAATAAATTAGTGACTTTCTGTTGAATGATTCATTACTGCTCTAAAGTTGTATTCCTAATTAAAGCAATAAACGTGATGCTGGCAATTCTGAAGAACTACAGCCTATTGTCTGATAGTTTTAATATAGCAGAAATGAATTCTCGATTTAAAAAAAATCTTTTGTCTCTATGAACACACAGTGCTCATTTTAAAAATTGCGAAACTACAAATAATCAAAAACTAAAAAATAACGGGGAAAAAACGGGGAAAAAAATGGAAAAAAAACATACAATTAATCAAGTTGAACAGTAAATTGCAGTAATCATTCACTTAATATCCTATCGAAAAATATGGTCATTTACTGTAGTTTATAGTTGTTATCACATGGCAACTCTTAATTTGGTATCCTAGAGAATTGTTTCATTGTTTTAAAGTGTGACATTCACTATAAAACACTTTAGAATAGCAAAAACTCCGTTAATCTCGTTTCAGATTAGGAAGTGGATCATAAACAATGCTTGAATTATATATGTAATACGATTGACAAGGAAAAGTCAATGTGAAGCCTTTGAATTGATCAATTCTTTAAATTATTTATTTATAATAATTTTTGTTCTGCATTATATAGTGTTATGGTTTTTTTTTTAATTCTCAGTTCATATTTTTATTGTTTTTTACTTTCAACTTTGCGTTTTGAAAAACTAGTCTTATAAAAATTTGCTTTTCGAAAATTTGTGTTATATCGTTTGCTCTTTTTGAATCATGTTTAACTTTGTTTCAACTTTCCTGTCATCTTGTTTTCTGTTTTCTTTAATTAATTTATGATTTCCTCCTTGTTTCTCTTTTATTGCTCTGTTTAGTTCAAAACTTTCTTTTAGTTTGTTTTCCCCTTGGCCATTAACCTGTTAAATAACTGTTCCCATGTCACTTGTTGACCTGAAGTCACCCTCTTCTCTATTGGTTAAAATATTTATGTTTTATTTTATGATTTTGATTCTTTGATTTTTGGATTCTGTAAACATTTATATATCGGAGCCTCTGAGCCGAAAAGTCGAGTAAGATGTAGTCTCCTTAATTAATTTGGTTTTTTTTTTTTTTCTATTTTTATTTTTGTTAATTTTTATTATTTTTGTTTAAATATCAGAATGATGATGGACGCTGAAGTGAAGGGTCAGGTAGCAGATACGAGATACCGACCCAGGTTGTGTTTCAACTGCTCAAAGACCCGCAAGTCTGCCGAGAAAATCGGCGGCCTGCGAATCCGTTAGATACGGCGGAGCCACGAAAAATCTATCTCTAAACTGCCGGACGGACGCTGGCTAGCCGCCCCGATCACATTGGCTTCAGCAACCTGCTAATCCGCACAATCTAATGACAGTGTTTGTGAAGTTATTGGATGCCGAAATATTCAAGGGTAGAAAGTCAGTCGGTCCGAGTGTAGCCCACTGCAGAAACTCGCCTACCGCCAAAATGTTTGCTGAAATGGAAATGACTCTCGGCTTTTAAAACACCGAAATGGAGAAAGTGCAAGTGACATTTGCTTCTAAGTAATTCAGCGTTTTGCACGAGTGAAGTGTATCCGTAAATCATGCGAAAATATCTGAGTGTAAAGCGGGACGCGCATCGAACCCCGTTTCCGTATTACGTATCCGAAAAACGGACAAATGACATCATTTTGTAGTACGTCCGTCGATTTGTGACGTCATGCTCACGTATTTTTTCACTACACGGGAAAGTTGGACGAGCTTGAACATTCCCCTATTCCGTATGTGACGTCATGTAAACGTCACCAATCAGAATGTTTCTTTTGTTACAACGTCAACCAATCCCAATGCAGCTGCGCGCTTTGGCGGATTCTACTGTGGGTATTTTCTTTTCCAAGATGTCCAACTTCAAGGAACAACTTATTTTGTTAGTGGAAACTTATCCTGAGCTTTATGCTATTGGATCCAAAAATTATAGAAATAAATTACTAAAGGAGAAAGCATGGCTCCAAATTAGCCGACAATTAGGAAAATCAGATAAGTCTGCATTTATTTTAGCTCTTGTAATCGAATCGAAACCTTCGAAATTAAAAAGCGAACATGAAATTAATGTGTCCCTTCGCATGAGTGTCCCTTCGCTGAAGAATATCACGCACCCATTGTTTCTTCCTCCTCCTAATTTTTTTTTCCTCCGCAGACAATACCGTGTAAAAATAAGCATTCACCAAAAATCGCTGGTCATTTCTCAGCCGATCCATCTTGAACAAATCTGGCACGAAAACATATGCATTATGGGAAATGTTCTTTTCCTTTTCCGGTTTTAACAACGGCGAAGACGGAAAACAATGCTCAGAGTCTCTTTGGTCTTCATGGCAACATGACGACGTGCATGCAACAGCGACACATCTTTGGTGAGGAGTCGTGGTCGCTTCCGTAGAATGCAGAACGAAGTTTGTTGAGGATGTTATAGTAGGAGTCTGACGTGACGGTGTCACCACGAGGCTGGAATTTGGTAAGCAGTATGCCTTGGCAATCCCAAATCACTTTCCCAGCTTAGTGTGTTACTTTAAACAGCATACACATATTAAGATCATCTTCAACTCTGCTTCTCTGTTTCGATTTTGCGCACATCGTTGTCATGCATCACGTGACACTTGCATAATACTGCTATCTAATGGATAGCTTCGAGCGCCTCTTTGAAAAATGTATGTCGCTACTACACTTTATAACTTCCTTACTGACTCGCCCTCGTAGAAAACCAACAAAGTCAGCTTTCTCAATAACTGAATCATTCATTCCGATCATTGCCAATGAATTGAATTTAAATTTTGCTTACAAGTGGAGTTGTTCTCGTTCCTTTTAAATGACACCTAGATTCAACAAAAATATTGTATGAAGTCGAATTCATAAACTACTCTTAAGGTACCTATTTTGAAATTGAAAAATTGAAAGATTTACTTCGAAACATTAAAGCAACGACTTGTAAAAAACACTTATAAAACGAACATATATTTACAATTATAATATTACAGCAATTTTGTCTAGCTCCTACAGGATACAACATCAAAAAATTATGGAGCTTAGAAATATGTTGCATGCATTAAAGTGCAAAAATAATTTCAACATTTAATACGAATTTAAATTTCCAACACGATAAAAAAGTGTTAATGTTAACAGAAAAAAAACCCTCTGCCTTGCAATGCACGGCAACTCAGCGCCTTGCGGCCATTTGTAGAAACACTTACATTTGATGCATCGTGCGGCACCGACCTCTTATCCGAAGAATTAGGATTCCTAACGAACAGACAGAGAAGAAAGTTAGTAAATATTGCATTGCCATCCATTTCTGAGCTATGTTTAAAGTTTCAAGTCGCTAGCTCATTGGGAAGTTAGTATAAAATCAATCGCAAAATTTGTACCGGACAAACAGACAGGGAAGAAAGCGAGCTCCTAAAAACGTGTTAATAATAAAATACTAATGATCTTAATCAAGTTCCTATTGAACTATTTACCTTATTTTATACTTTTTATATATTTATTTTGGTGTTTGGAAACTTGACTTTGTTCACTATATAAACAGAACAAAAAATAGTTATAATTAAATAATTCAAAGAATTGATCAATTCAATGACTTCATATTGACTTTTTCTTGTCAATCGTATTACATATATTAATTCTTGCATTGTGTATGATCCACTTCCTAATCAAAAACAAGATTAACGGAGTTTTTGCTATTCTAAAGTGTTTTACAGTGAATGTCACACTTTAAAACAATCGACAATTATTAATTTGTTTTCAGTATTCCCCCCCCCCCAAAAAAAAAGACTGACTGATAATGACTAAATCAATTTGTAAACTAATCTTCTGCAAAAAAAACGTACAAAACTTCTCCTTCGAATTACAATTATTACCGGGCTTAAAACTATTTTTTTTCTTCTTCAACACAAATCCTTGTACAGAATGATTTTGTGGAATACCAAATTAACACGTACCTTGGGATTAAAGCTATAAGCTAAAGTAAATGACTTTATTTTTACATAGAATATTCAGTGAATGATTACTCCAATTAACTGTTCAACTTCATTATTTTTAATTTTCCAACTTATATAATGAGCACGTTGTGTTCATAGAGACAAGAGGTTTTTTTAGATCGAGAATTGATTTCTGCTACATTAAAACTATCAGGCACTGGGCTGCAGTCCTTCAGAATTGCCAGTGATTATCACGTGAATGAATTAAAGCAATACAAATACAATACAAATGTAGAGGAATAATGAGTCATTCAATGGAAGGTCACCAATTTTGATAACAAACTTCAGATTTTTATTGAAAGATATTTCGTTTGGGAAAGATACAAACAAAACTACACTTAGAACTGAACAAAGCAGCTCGTAGAAGATAATAGAAAAAAATAAAGTGAAAAACATCAAAATAATAACATAATATATTATATATAATAATAGTAGTAATAATAAGTTCTTCAGTACTTTCCCGTTTGGCAAGTGTCTCAATCAACAGATTTTGACAATTACTTATATTTTTTTTTCGCCTACAATATACATTTCAATTGTAATTAACTTAAAAGAATTATTTGGGTTCAGATAATTTATTTATATAATTATATGATTACTAATTAGTACAGCGAGTTATTCCACAAAACAATTCAATTTTACATGATTAAAATACTTTAATACTTACATTAGTTTTACATAATATTACAAGTTGAAAACACAACCTAAAACCAACATTATATTCCTCAGAATCCAGATTAGCATTTTTTTGGACCATCTACTATCTTTTCTTCTTGCTACATAGCCAGCTTCAATTCCGTTTGACTTTCATATATATATATATATATATATATATATATAAATATAAACCCGCACAGTGTTATGAAATTTGAAAATGCCTATACAACGATCAAATCACTGTTTCTATGGTAATAAAACCAATTTATCAAGCACGTCATCAGCGGCAAATTTTAGAAACGATTTTGAAAACAAAAACGCAATAGGAAAGACTGTGCTCCTTTTAAAATTAAAAATTAAAAACACGACTAAATTATCCAAAATTTAAAAATTACTAATATAAGAAATAAGCAATAAAGATGGCCTGTTTATTTTGTTACTTATTAAATATTTAATATTAAAAAATTTAAAATTACCAAAAATTTTAATTAAAATTAAAAATTTAAATTAAAAAGAGCAAAATCTGTAATATTCAGTTAAAGTATAATATAAAGCATAAAGTAAAATAAATAAATACCTTAATAAGAAGCAATAAAATATAGACTTCAAAATTAGGCATTATAATCGAACAGGCAAAACTTAAAGCAAGGCCTTTGAGTTTCGCAAAGCAAAGATTTCAATCAATCTTTTGCAATTCAGGTAAATATTAAATGAATCCGTCTTTTTTTAGGTCCCTGTAGAATTCCAAATTTAGTATTTTTAGTTATATTATTTTAAAGAGAAAAATATTTAGATAGGTAGGTAAGAAAAAAAAATTCTATCTAAATAATAAAATTCATTATCTGTAATATTCGTTGTCCAATTCCTACTCTATTTACTTTCATTATTGCATAATTATGAGTTATTAAATGGATCGCTTAACTTAAATCAGTAATCCTTATATATTATTTCTCAAAGGGTTTTTTTTGTCGGAACGCCGTATTTCCTTTAATACTTCATCAAAATCAATGATTGAGGCATCATTTTGAAGATTACGTTCCCCGCTAATGACAAAAAATAAACAAATTGTTTAAAATTAATGTTTTCGTTAAAAAACTTTATTTCAAAAGCCTTTTTATAAAAAGGTAGACACGCTTTAACAGAAGCGTTTTAACTATTTTTCGAAACCGAAACAACATATTAAATAAAGCGTTTTAGACTTTAAATATATACTTTTTTGAATTAAAAATGCAATTTAAAATGATATTTCATCGTTTATTTAATAAGAACAGATAAAAAAAAAAACAAACAAAGATTTATATTTTAATAAAATTAAAGGAATTATTACAATAAGAAACCTAAAAATTTGTCAACTTCTCATATATTATTTTTCAAAGGTGGTTTTTTTTTTTTTATTTCCCTTAATACTTCAACAAATCAATGATTGACATATCTTTTTGACGATTATGTCCACCGCTAATGAAGAAAAATAAAAAAATTGTTTAAAATAATGTTTTCGTTAAAAAATGTTATTTTAAAAACCTTT
>JAFIDM010055387.1:0-14199 GCA_023159025.1 Thereuonema tuberculata | reverse complement strand
AATATTTTTATTATTCAGGTTTTTTTTTCGGTTTTTTTTTTTTTTTTGCTTTCTCTAATTTTATCATATTTTATAAATAAATAATCTTGAATTATTCGATTCCTATATAGGTATTTCTGAAATTTGTAACCCATTCTTCTTTGGGAAATTTGTTTAAAAGTTCAAAATGACACACTTTTAAATAAAACACGATCTAAATTTTAGTAGCGACTTAACGGAAACATTAGCAATTCGTTGCAGTTCAACATACACCTCTGGCGAAGCCTCTGGTGTGTAAATATATTTATTTACCACATCTAGTAAATAAATTTCCGACGTTCGAAATCTCCCCGCAATCTAAACCAGAAACAGTCGATTGCAGAATTTTACGATTAAAACTTTAAAAATATATTTAAGATTAGCAAAATAAACAATATAAAATAGCGCCTTTTGGTATTTAATGTTTGTTCTGGAAACCACTATACAGGGCGATTCAAAATTCCCCGTACAAACTGTAAAGGTAGGTCAGGAATAGAAAAACAATATTTGTAGTGGTATTCATAGTGGAACTTATTCATGATGTGTATTTCCATATAATAATAGTGAAAATAAACCATATACACAAGGAAACCAACAAAAAAACATTTAAATAGCATGTTTCGGGATTATATAATCTCCCATCATCAGATTACAACATTTTTTTTTTTTTTTTTTTTGCCAACGCCCGGGCTCTTAGAAGTTAATCTTTTGGCCGCAACAAGGGGCGAGAAATGTGAGCATTTATCCGTCGTAACGTTGCCCAGGGTACGCCATAGGAGGCAGCTCACGCTACACCCGCAGAAACAGACGAAGCACAGAATAAAGAAAGGGAACAGCCATGCCACTGCCGGAATTCGAACCCAGGTACTGGCGCACTGGTCGCCACGGCTGGCCACCGCCGAGACCGCACGACCACGCCAGCACGGCTCAGATTACAACATAAAATAAAACTTCGGAGCTTACCCGTCCCGAGTAAATTTTTAAGCATCAAAAGAATATAGGAATTTAAAAAGTAATAAGTTTAATGCTAAAGTTACATCACTAACAATCATGGAATTAAAACAATGAAACAGGAAATTTATATTGTTAAACTTATTACTTTTTAAATTCCTATGTTCTTTTGATGTTAAAATATTTATTCGGGACGGGTAAGTTCCGAAGTTTTATTTTATGTTCTAATCTGATGATGGGAGATTATATAATCCCGAAACATGTTATTTAAATGTTTTTTGTTTGCTTCCTTGTGTATATGGTCTATTTTCACTATTCATTGTGGAACGCAAGTCCGCAAACGCCACCTGAATGTGTTTAGAAAATACACTAAGGTTCAACAAGACAAGTAAGGTAGACAACATGTTTACTAGCTCATTGTTTACAATATGATACTAAGGTGTACACTTACACGTTCACAGTAGGTTAGTTCACACAATCTCTGGTGCAAACGTTTGATGATTGGGCACAGATCTGTTGGGGAACCGTTCACGATACAATCTTACAGCGGCTCGTCCCTTTCCGTTCGCTGCCCCATAGGCTAGGTGCACATCTATCCTCTCAACATTAGTGAAGAGATACATCTACTCGTACAAAGTCAACGTCTCAAATGACGATGGCTCACACTGCCCAACTAATATGCTGCCAAACAACGCCCTGTATTTCATTCGGGTGATGTTTGCGCGCACGCGTTCCACTATGAACATGGTTCTTTTTGCATTCCTGACCTACCACTGAAGTTTGTATAGCAAATTTTGAATCACTCTATATATATATTCTTTCATCAAACTGCCTAGAATTTTCCATTATTCTTCTCGTGTTAAAATGTAAATCAGCTTTAGTTACGAAAATTTGATCGCCAAAAATACTAAACGCTTTGACATTATTTGAATTTAGTTTTCTAAATATTTTAGTTAAGTGATATGTGTTTAATAAGCTCAAATTACATCATACAAAATTTTACCAAACTAAATAACAAAAATAAATAAGTTAAGGATATGTCAATAAATTATCAAATGGGCGGTTATAGAGATGCTATATTGATTCATAGTTTATTGTTTGTTATGTATTTTCGGAAGTTGATTCGCAAGTTTACTAATTATCCGCAGTTTATTGAATTTGTCTGATCTATTTACTGAAACAGTTTTAAAGTTAAATTCCAGGCCTGTCTCTGTAGTATCTATAAAACCAAATAATTGAAATATGAAGTTATGTCTAACCGCAAATTTGTTCCTATTGCTAGTTTTGCTGTAATTACGTTGTAAATCTGTTATTTATAAACTAATTGGTAAAGTTATACAGTTTTGCTAACTTTTGGTTTAAATTTATGGATAAGTTACTTTCAAATTTATATAATTTGATAAAATAGATTGGTTAAATGTTGATTGAAAAGTATATCAGATGAACTGAATGAACTTTACTCATTTTAAATTATAGTTATCATGCAAGTCGTCAAAGAAGACCCAAAAAAGGGTACTCCATCATTTAATGAATATCTAAGTTTTAAAATTAAAATTTAATCTTTTCAGTCAAATTGATTTTTATTTATCTGAAACTTCTTTATTTTAACCAAAATTATTTATGCCTTTTTTTTTTTTTTTCAGGAAAAATATTTCTAACAGCGTAGGTTTCGGATTTCAAAGAACAAAATGCTTGAGATCCTGCAATTGTAGACAATGCAAATATTCCGTGTTCGGATCATCATCTTCTTTGTAAATCCAGTATGTCAGAAAAGTCAATAGGGACGAGGGCGGGTTTCTGCATTGCCTTTTTAGTATTCGTGAATAAGTAGTTTTTGAGTTATCGTAATTACAGACAGATAAACAAAGTGTAAAATTGCAATTTTAAATCATCATTCTTTTAATCTGTTTTCTCATAACGCATATTAAGAAATGTTATGTGCTCATATTAAGCCAGTAATCCTCAGGATGTGTTGCTTATCTTCCAGATTTAGAAAAGGTAATAAAATGTAACAAAAGTAGCTGAAAAAGTTTTGAGCTTTAAAAACTTTTAGTAGTTAGAATCATACAGTAGATCAAAATATCAGATGAGATGAGATTATTTTAAACAAACCAAATACTGAAATAAAGTTACCAATAAATAAATAATATAATTATTATTTATACATTCCATACAATATCCAAAAGAAAATTATTCTACAAAATTTAATTAATGATTATAATTTACATCCATCCTTATAATTATTAACTCAATTAAAAGAAAAACAACACATAAAAAAGAGAAAAACCTAATAGTTATATTGTTTTTTGTTTATTTGTTTTTGCTCTCTTGTTGTCTTCTATGTTATCTAAACAAACCATATCTCCGAAATTGAACCAGTTATCAGTTGATATTTTTAAAACTCTGATAAACTGACAAATATTGACAAATACTTAATGGAAACAGTTCGAAGGATAAAGAACAAAGATTGTTTAAAAAATAAACAAAAACTATACTAGTTTCTCGTGAGTTTTTAACTGTTATTCTCAGGTACAAAACATGCTGCTTGTAATATTTTGAAAAATTTACCTTTTTTCGTTACATCTATGTTTGATTTAAATTATTATTCTTTTAATAAAGAGAATATTTATGTCTATATATTTTATCATTGACCTGAAACAGATAAATTCCGTGTTATTAGTAAAGTTAGAAACTTAAGTTTGGAAGGTAATTAAATGTTAGATTAGATTAGATTACTTGGGAATGTGGGTGGCTTGACAGCCGAGCACGTCGACCTGAAAGATCTTTTGTGCTATCCTACGGAAAGAAGGACAGGCGAAGAGAAAAGATGGTGTAAGAAATACAGGGGAAACGGGAGAAACCCCGGGAAAACCTGCCCAGCGCGGATCGCCACCATCAACGAAACCCACATGAGAACCCAGCCCGGGACTCAGAGGTGAGAGGCCAGTGTCTTAGCGACATCGCCAACCGCGCGGCTTAATTACATGTTAGTTCTTACAATTTTCTTATTGGGGAATTTAAGGCCACCACACATCTCAATTAAAAATAAAATATATGTACAATTAAAATACGAGTACTTTCAACTTACACACGTTAATTATTTGAAATTTACAAATTTCTTTTTGATAAGTAATATGTTGTATAGACATCTAGTTGATATACTCCTTCAATTCTTCTAAAATACACAATATTTCGTTTCCTTTGACAGGAAACAATTAAAAATAAAAATTAAAACTCTTACTGTATAGTTATTTTAACGAATTCTACGACCTGAGCAAGTTTCTGTTAAAGGAAAAGAAATATTGTGTATTTTAGAAGAATTAAAGGAGTATATCAACTAGATGTCTATACAACATACTTATAAATATTATGGAAGTATCTTTTCCTTTTGATACTTTTTTTTAGTAGAAGAAGCTCCAGACCAAAAGAAGGAATGACGTCACAAAATGATCATCGTTTCTCGAGTAACTTCGTAGTAATTTTTCGAAATTCCCACGGGATAGGGAATAAAGAGGATTTATATTTTCGCTTTAATGTTGCCTTATCGATGTATAGGTGTCTGGCGCCAACCCGCAACACATGTGAGTTATCCGGAGAAGGCCACAATTTGCTAAATAAATAAAGTTTTTTTTTTCTTTTTATGCTATGTACGCAAGGGTTCCAGAGCGAAGCGACGTTACCCGGCTAGTACACATACATATATACTGGTATGTGCCGTCGCCTAGGGGCTGGTCTCGATAGTAACGGGTTGCCTTGGCGGAATATATTAATATAAAATACAGTTGACTCGTGATAATCCGACATTTGACAGTCCGACACGCTCGATAGTCCGAGCCGGCTGAGGCGGTCACGAAGGTGAAATGCACAATCACTTGCGATGAAGTTATGTCGGCTGCAAACACTTTGAGACGTTGGTGTGAGGAGAGGGAACTCGACTACGAGAACATTTTAATGTTAAAAGATATTCAAGAGAAAGCCATGACAGACTCTTTTCGTAAGAAGAAACAAAAAACGATTACAGATTTTTTTTTAAGCCGTAAATACATATGTACGTATTCTTATTTTTTATTTTAAGACATAAAATTATAATTTACATTATATACTGTAATTTTATTTTTTCAAGACGTAAATACAGTAATAAATCAGTATTACATACTGTGGGTAATTTTATATTTAAAATTATAGGAATTATATTAAGAATGCTTCAAACATAATTTAAATAGTAAGACTTTAAAAGTGAAATAATTAATTAATATTCTAATATTACGTCAGATGACGAAATGCATTTAAGAACGAGCAAGCGCCTCGTTTTGAGAGTATCAGTA
This sequence comes from Thereuonema tuberculata, assembly GCA_023159025.1. Classification (NCBI taxonomy): domain Eukaryota; kingdom Metazoa; phylum Arthropoda; class Chilopoda; order Scutigeromorpha; family Scutigeridae; genus Thereuonema; species Thereuonema tuberculata. Next base: position 8,905 of record JAFIDM010055387.1, on the reverse strand, counting down.
AAGCTTTTGTAAAAGCATGAGTTTGAGAGCATCAGTATAACAGCATGAGTAAGTCGAAGTTGGATATGTTCCAGAGTATGAGATGGACTAAGACGCAGAACAACACAGTTTGTGACGGTTACGAGACACAGCGAGAATGTGTGCGAGGACCGGGAAATTCAAGTTGGTATCGTCGACCGAAGATTGAAAGGGGTGAGACGGCAGATGGCTGTAAAGAATAAGCTTCAACGAAAAGAAATACATTATAGTAAAGACAGAAATTGTCAAATTGAAGGAAGTTAGAAGAAAATTATGAAGAGCCATAGTTTCCCCGATAAGACACACACGAAAAGCCATTTCACAACGTTATTCAGAAGAATCCGAAGGCGGAACCATTGCATGAGAGGGAAGATAGGAATTAGCGTAGAAACCAAGTAAAGCTTCATTACCAGATAGAAAGTCACCGATAGAAAATGAACAACAATCTGCGAGTAAACTTATTATATTATTACCGTATATGCTCCAATAGAGGCCCCCGGCGTTTATTTGCAAAACTAGCCTCGGCTCCCGGCGCTTAATAGAGACCGGCTGCTATTAGAGGCCGGCCATTATTAACAAAAACCTTCATAACGCAATTTTTTACACATAAATACCAGCTAATATTACAAACAGCTACTTTATTTCAATTTCACATGCTATATAAGACTGTTAAAGATAAATGGCAATGTCTTTCTGTACCTTTCGCTGCTATTCGTCGTCCGAATCCGCAATGACAAGCGGCCTCCTCACCGGAAGTTTCTTTCGCGTATTCCACCGCGCGAATCTTAAAGGCAATGTCAAATGACCGTTTCGGCGGCATTTTGTAAGGCAATGTAGCGTAAGGTATTATGCACGACTATAAAGATACGGATGCTTATAGTAGTACCGGTAGGCAAATATCAAAGACCCGGCTACTATTAGAGACCGGCTACTATTTGGCCGTGTCCCCTCTGCAGCCAGGCGCTTATTAGAAACCGGCGACAATAACAGCCTCGGCGTTTATTGGAGCATATACGGTATTTCATTTAGAAGAATTAGAAGACAACGGAGAAAAGGAATATTTCAGTTAAAGTAAAGTTTATCAAGAAAGAGAATCCCGTGAGGAGAATTAAATATAACTGTGATACATTAATTTCTAAAGAGAAGAAATTAATTTGAAGATTACTAAAAATAAAATTTCTTAAGTGAAGAAATTTAACGGTTTATTGGTGAATAGTTATATGTTAGATTCAAAGAGTGAATCAAGTTACGGAATAACTTTATTATTTATTTTGTGAACTTTAGTGCTTCGAGTGAAAGAAATATTTTTGAATGATACTTTAAAATACAATTATTATTTATTGTGCTTCGAAATTATAAGTGCATATCAGATTAAGGAATTATTAAACTACAGGGAATATTTATTCCTACCAGTGCAATTATTAATGAGAAATCACAAGGAACTAAAAGAGTGATTTTCAGTGCATCAGAGATTGATGGTTATAGAACTGGCTATTACTGCTTATTACGAATTATTACAAGAACTGAGTTTATGTTATATTTCTCAAGAAGAACTTTGAACTATCATTATCATTCCATTTCATCAAAGCCAGTAAGGAGAAGTTTCAGTCTGTAAATAGTTTAATTCCTCAAAAAAAAAAAAAAAAAAAAAAAAATTAGCTCTGCATTCATTATTATCCCTACACATACGTATTCATTTGTGTAAAATTATGCCTAATGCGTTTTTTTTTTTTTTTTTATATCCCCAGTGGCCGTAAACATGTACTCAATATGTATTATAACAATATACGTACTGTATATACACAACAACTTAAATTTTCTTGCCTTAGAAGTTAAAATTCAGTTTAAAAAAAATCAACCTTTGGTAATCCGACATTTTTGATAATCCGACACCCCTTCGGTCCCGTAACTGTCGGATTATCGCCAGTCATCTGTATACAGTATTAATATATCAGTATATTATTGTATTGTCATCAGATATAAGCAAGTGTGCAAAATTTCTAGATGATTGACTCATGGGAAGTGACTTAAAAATTGATTGCAAGATTTGACCCGGAAACCAAACAATATGAATTAATAAAAGCATGGTAAAAAATAATGAATAACATTTTGATTGGAATATAAAAAGAGCTTAGTTTGATCAAAGTAAATTATCTGTTCCGCTTAGCATTAATTCATTTACTTACTCTGTGGGACTTAAGCTACTTACATGGGGTAGACTACGGGAAATACCATTTGGGATGAGATGCTATTTTCACTGTAATTTCTTTTGTGACTGACAGATTGCACAATCTTACATATGTAAATTTTCTTCACACCGCACTGAACACGATGGTATCTTTCTGATTGCGATATCGTTATTAATTGGTTAAACCAACGAAATATGGTAGGAACACTGTTTTTTGAGATATGTTATTAAGCAATAAGTACCGTATTTCAGGTAAAGCTGGTGAAAAATATTATGAATCTATTCCTCTTATCCTTGCAGTGACGTCTTACCCCAGGCATTGTGGCATCTTTACACATGTAGGCTCGACAAGATGCAGTGTGTAAAGTTTTTAAAATGTTGCTTTACAGATGTTCCACAATTCTGCAAATTTTCTTTCACGTACGTAAACGTCCAGGGATGCGTAATATTATGACTATAACTCATTAACTTTTGGTGCGGCCAAGCAAAAAAGGCTTAATGGTAGTATCTCCCCCCCCCCCGTCTTCTACGGGGTGGCCGGGAAGTTCCTGTACCCCCTATTATGTTATTATTCTATTAAGGGGTACGGGAACTTCCCGGCCACTTTATTACAAATACTATCAGTAAGTAACTGTTGATAGTGAATCTCTTAAAACTTTTTTATTCTTATCACGAACGACATTTAGATTGAAACTAAAACAGAATCCAGATGTAACAGATGGATTTATATTTTTTTGAGTCCAGACGCACTTTCTGATGATGATAGTCTTTGTTACAAATACTTTAGGAATGCGACGATGATAACTTGCTTTCTGTTAGCTTTTCATCTTTAAAGACAAACTTAAGGAATTAAAAACTTTTTAAGATTTGAAGTAAAATAACTACGGAAAGCGATTTCTTGGAAGAAAAAGTGGTTCGTATATGTATAGAATGCACCCTACCAAGAGTCAAACTTTCCCATACAGATATAGTCAAGTGATATACAAGTTATTTACTATATAAAAAGAAGCGTCTTAATCTAAATGTGTTCAGTGTGGCCGGGAAGTTCCCTTAACCAATAATGTAATAATAACATAATAGGGAGTACGGGAACTTCACGGTCACCTGCATATTCATATAAACCTGAATATTTCCGTAATGTTTATTTCATTAACTAATACCAAGTTTTAGGAAACTCCTTACATACAAATTCAGCATTCCATTCATTAGTAGATTGTACAATAATCAAATGCTCCGTTCTTCTAACGGCAAATTCACTGCTTCTGAGATCTTAAAATCCTCGTTCTTAGACTTGCTGTGAAATATGTTCCTTAAGACTTTTACTGCTTTCTACTTTGCAATAAGAACTTCGCAATAGTTCCGTAAAACAAATCCTATACGGGTCATATAATTCTCTGCCAATCTTCGAAACATTCCATTCTCAGCCATAAAGGGGATAGGTTTTTAAAAATACAGCCTAGATTTTAGTTAAGTCATTCTTTTGTTGGATATTTATTTCTTCCAGGGGTCGCCACTTGTCTTTCCCCACTCTGGAATTGGTCATGTAATTTAGCTAATTTTTTTTATATAATATAAAGAAAAGATAAATTTTAAACAGTTTATTTTTTTATTTTTTTAAGTAAATTCTAAAATTTTATAGTTTTTTTTTATTAACTCCCCCTCTCTATAAAAATAGAAAACCATTCGAAAATAAACTTTTGCCGATATCTAATCATGGATTATTAATCCATTTAGTAATTTGTGAGAGTTGTGATATGAGTTGTGATAGTAATTAATGAACCGTGAATAACTTAAATTCACAATGTTCTATGTGATCAAAAAAATTTGGTTATAGCTACAAAGCAGTTTTAGGCTTCTGATACAAGTAAAAGAAGCCTTAGAATACCACTCTGTCCGTCCGTCTGTGGACAAGTATCATTAAAATATCATTAATTTATCTTTAGCAACAATCACAACAATTGCGTCTTTTGTATGCGCAACAATCACATTTATAATACAGCTCTAAAACAATCACAATAATCGCAACAATTGCGCCTTTTGCATTCGCAGCAATCACATTTATAATAATAAGGAAATTAAAGCAATATCAATTATATTGTCGTATATGTATCATAAGCTGTTGCGAAGCATTGTGATTGGTTTACTAATCGCTGTCACTACCTTGTTTAATACTTACGAATAAAAATTTAAACCTAATCATCATGTAGGCTTTCATTAAACTTCTGTATATTTTATGGGTACCCTTAGCTATTCGTAGCATAATAGGGTCTGAGACCAGTGTTTAAATTTTAGTGTTCTTTTAGTTATCCTGATTACTGATGAATGTATTTCGATTTACAATTTCATTTTAATTTTTTTTCTTTAATACCCTGTGGTAGCTACGTAACATTAAGGGAAAAAGAAAAGGGTGGTTCATACCGAAAAGCTATCATTTCCATTCAATTGAAATATCTTGTTAAATATCAATATATCTTAAATCTAACTACTATTTAATAGAGAAAATCAAAGTTGGTTGGTTTGTTATTGATTCACGCCTCAACGGCGCAACGGCTTTAAATGAAAACTCGAGCTTTTGCTTTTTTGTTCTTGGAAAGTAAAATTTCTTTTACTTTTTTTAATGTAAAACAATGCCAACTTATTTAATGGGTACATTAATTGATTGGTAAATAATGCAAACATGAATCTAAATATAAAATAAATTATTTCTAAATAATACATAACAATGCATTACAAGAGATTAGATTTATAAATCTCATTAAAGTGAATCTAACTCGTATAAATAAGGATTAAAATTTTGATTACTAATTAATAAACAGTTATATAGTTTATATATAATTTTGTTGAATTCGATTCAACCCCAAAAGAACTGGAAAAGAGACCTTCATTCTGCAGTGGATTGAGAATAGTTGAAGATGATTATAATTATTATCGAAATATTAAATTAGCGATAAATATATCATTAAAGTTGCAATAAATACATAAAAGTAATTGTTATATTGGAATAAATAGAAAAAAAATAAAATCTACTGTTTATTTTTATTTTTCTGTAATCATTTATGTATAAATGATCAGTTTTTGTATAAAATACATAATTTTTAATAAATTAGAACTCTTATCTATTTTTATAATATCTTTTATGATTTAGTAGAAAATCTTGTTAATTAATCTGCTCGTAATTCTTAATTTTTTTTTTTTTTATTTTGATTTTGAAATTTTAATTTTTTTTTTGAGAACAATTCTGTTCTATCTAAGAAGTTGCTGAGAAAGTTAGAGGAAACTTAAGACTTTAAGTTAGTATTTGAAACTGATCTTCTCGTCAACGGAGTTCTACGATTAGTTATTCAGGAAGACGACCATGGAAAAAAAAACAGAAACTCCCTCATTGCATGTATTCCGAATTTTCTGAAAGAAGCTATTCAAAAAACAAGAAGTGCCCAGAGAATGTTGAGTAATGGGTGTCCGTAGAGTCTCTCGTTCTAATCTCATTATCCAACTTGTGTGAGAGTGGATCTTTTTTAAATCTACTATTATTTAGTCTTTGAGCGTTGAGATGATCGTAGCCACCAGGAAGTCAAAAAACCATTAAAGAGAAGATAAAATATTTTTGATATTTTCAACAGAATATAATTATAATAATTATTATAATAATTGCAAATAAACAAATAAATCTTTTGTTTCCTAACTTCAATAGAAATTTGATTTGAAATAAAAAAAAATGAATGCCTAAAACAATATAAAAGATTAAAACAAAAGTTGTAATTGAGTGACAGTTTTCGAGTTCTTATACGAAAATAGAAAAATAAAAATACCATTTTTCTTTAACAAAGAGTTGTCTTACGTTGACGTGTTTCATTTATTTTTTTTACTGTAGTTCAGTATCTACTGTGTGGCCGAAAACAAACGATACTGAACCGTTTAGAACAGAAACGCTGCAACCGAAAGAATAATCAACTGTGGCTGTTGACAAATACATGTTCAAACATGATCTCCTTGGCGCTCTAAGCAGTACTCGTAGCGGTTGCATAGGTTGTCAATCATGTCTCGGAAGTGAGGTTGTTCCATTCCCCTAAGAGTTGTCACAAACTTTTGCGAGCTGCTCAGCTGCTCGCAAAAAACTGTGACAACTCAGCAATATTTGCCGGAGGTTGTCCTTGAAAAAGCATTCCCTTCAGCATTCCCCAAACGAATGCATCAAATGGAGTTAAATCAGGGGAATGTGAGGGATATGGAATGTTTGTTGCACCCTCCACGGGATATCACATGATTTCCGAAGATGCGTATAGCAGGCTAGGTAGGTCCATTGCCACGGCCTGTTCCGTTTAATCGAAAATAGTGCTCCGCACGAAACGCATTCTCTTCGGTAGTTAATATCTTTTTCACAGCAACACTGATTAATCTCACATCCACAATCATTCCTGTTCCAAATACAACAATCGCCTATGTGTTCATCTGCCATCTTTCATGTGGTCAAATTTTTCAGTGTCGTTTGTTTACGGCCATACTGTATATAGGCCAGATTTTTAGCGATATCAGTGAGAGTTTACAAGCCTGTGATTTTCTAAGAATGTCTTAATACTGCATTTAGAACAAGCAGTTTTTGGATCTTACCTCGTATCATTTAAATACAAAATCAATGAGAATCGTCTTCGAATAATCAAGGATTTGCTTCCAAATCTTAATCGAATATAGAATTGCTGATTTGCCGCAATTATTTATTGACAAGATATTTTGATATTTACTTATTGGTTACGTATCAATGAACAGATAATTTAACTTTCAGCATTCTAGAATGGATAGTTCTGAGTTATTGTTATCATTTACGAATTGAAGGAAATGCATATTTCGACTTCAAATTGTAATTTGGGGAGGGGGGAAATCGAGCCCTTTTATTTTCTTAGACGCATTTTAAACTGTATTACATAGATTACTCTTTGCTACCCTGTGGTAAGAAGTCAATCAAACATTTTCAACAATTCAAATTTCAATGTAAAGCAGGGAGAAACGATGCAGCTTTTGCTGTACAACTCGGTATAATTAACGCCAACAAAACAGAAATATTGCGATGCTATTATTAGCCGATCTATATTCGCAGGGGAAGGCAATAATGCGATACACGACGAACAATGATCAACAGCCACTATTATTACAGTGGGAATTGTCAACAATGACGTCCCGTGGCTTTGTTCAGAAATTGGCAAAATGGTAGCAATTGTTGTTTTGTTTGTTGAGTTGAAAAATTGCAAATATCGAGGTTTCTCAAACGCTCTTTAAATTCTACCGCATGAACTTAATGCATTTATATATAAACTTTATTTTTGCGTGTAGAAATTTCGGAAATATCTGGTATTCTTTTTATAATCGCTGTCCGTCAATTTGAAGCGACGGCAATATGTTTGGGCGCCATGTTTTCCTATGGGCGTGACGTCATGCGTGACGTGTTCCAATGCTGCGCTTTGATAGGGTGCTGTACATGTAGCTTTAGGAGTTGCATCCTCTGGTCTTGACAGCTTTTGCTGCATACAACTCCGGATACAACTGTGCTCAAGCAGCTTGTAAAGCGCTCAAATAGCAAAGTTAAACATACAACTTTGCACAAAGCTGCTTCGTGTTCGCCCCGCTTAATATTCACTTTGAATTAAAAAGCAATTCGAATATTTTTTTATTATCAAGCACATTATCATTTTTATTCTATAATGGAGAACTGTAATTGCCAGTTACCTAATTTTAGGTTATTTCAGTTCTACAGCAAAAGGATTTAGTAAGAAATGCTGTTATTACATTCATCAATAATTAAAATGTGTACATATAATTATTGCCGTTGAGAGATAGTCGTGTGGTCTAGGGAGCGACCTCCCAAGAGGCTGATGGATCCAAACTTGGATTTGAATCCCAGCGCCGGCATGGATATTTATTTTATTTCCTTTCGATTTCATTAGAATATGTCCATATCTAGAATACCATGAATATCCGCCATTTACATACGTGTATGAATAGGGTATTTGAATTAATGTAAGATTTTTTCCAGTTCTCAATTGAAACACCTCAAAACAGCTGTTTCACGTTTAATTGGCGATCATCACTTGAGAGTAGTTACCTACAAACAACAAAAAATCTCAATACGGAGGTGAATAGAAGCAGCAATAGGAAGAACTACGGCATCTCCACAAATCTAAAAAAGAAAGAAAAACAGAGAAAAAATATAATAAAGAAAATTCCTACTCAGCCTCAATGAGGTGTCAATGCGTTAAGATAAAGAAAAAGCACCTTAAAATGTATAACCACATCTACAACTCTTTTTGTTAATATTGTTACCTGTGGAATCGTCCATACCCCTAAAAAAATTGGATTCCCCGTACTCTAATCCACCTCAGTGAGAATAGTGCAGTCCGACCTTGTCTCCCTCTCTGCAGTGGACTCTATCGGAGTCAGAGACAGGCATATAATGCGGTGCAAAGGCTGAAAGTGACAGTTGGGGAGTGGCGAATGGCCACGAAGAGTTCTCCAGACCGGAGACTGAGAGAAGCAGAAGGATTTGTTGGGCAAACCGCTCAGAGAGAGTTAGCGAGTGGCGAACGGCCACGAGAGGTTCTCCAACCTGGAGAGAGCGAATGAAGCACAGAAGCTTGGCGAGCGTCCACCCCAAAGAAGAAGGTAATCAAAGCCGTAGAAGTCGAGCCAATTGCGGGGAAGATTGTGAGA
>JAFIDM010055386.1:0-14199 GCA_023159025.1 Thereuonema tuberculata | reverse complement strand
CGGAATGGAGATAGTAAAGCGAAAGCAAGAAAAATGCAAAAAAAAAAAAATCTACAAATTACAAATTACAAATAATTTCGTTATTTCTATAATACTAGCAACCCGGGAAAAGTGGATTCTCCCAACGTGCGACTGCTTTCTCACAACTACCTGATAAAAGTGGATTCTCACAACCCACGACTGCTTTTAGATCCAGCGAGTGCGTCTATGACATATTTTTATTTTTTATAGAGATTAGGGTATAGTCCCCGTGGCCTAATGATAAGACGTCTAACTTCGGATCAGAAGGTTGCAGGTTCAATTCCTGTTGCGAACTAGTAGAAATTTTAATTTTCACAAATCACAACAATTGCGCCGGACAGACAGACAGAGAAATAAAGGATTTTAGTAATATAGATTCAACATAGAAAGTTAATTAATGTATCAAGTAATCATTGTATAACATTTATACATATATATATATATTGGGTGAGTGCAAAAGTTCTAAATAAACGCAAAATGAAAAGTACCTATTATTGTGCATAATCCCCATTGCGGACCTCTTGCCATCTTTCTGGTAGGAGATGAATCCGGTAAAATTCCGGCGGTTTCGAGTCAAAAAAGTCTTGGATGGCAGTTTTCACAGCATCAAGATCATCAAAGATTTTCTGACTGAAGGAATTGTTCAACGCACGAAATAGATGATAGTCAGTTGGTGCCAAGAATAGGGAGGGTGGGGTAAAACCTCCCAACCAAAGCCCAGTAACTTTTGGCGAGTGATGACATCAGCATGGGGCCTGGCGTTATCGTGATGAAGGATAACATCGCGACGATTGATGAGACCTGGCCACTTTGCTACCAAATTTGAATGCAGCGTGTCTAACTGTAGACACACAGTCCTACGACGCTTTACGTTACGGTACATAAACCACTTCTCATCTCCTGTCACAATTCGTGTCAAGAATGGGTCATTTTTGTACCGGGAAAGCAAGGAAACACAGGTGTCGATTCGGTCATGCCGTTGCTTAGCTGTCAGGTTATGTGGAACCCAACGATCCAACTTTCTCGTAAAACCCAACTTAACCAGCCGTCTCTCGACCGTTGTCTGGTGTACGTTGAAGGTCTCCGCTAATTCTTGCACGGTTGGGTTCGGGCTGTTCCTTATGGCTTGGTCAATAGCGTCCTCTCCAATGTGTGATGGCCGTCCACTCCTAGCCTGATTTTGACAGCTTCTGTCTCCTTCCCTAAATTTACGAAACCATCGACGACATGTGCTTTCGTCTATTGCATCGTCCCCATAAACTTGACAAACATTGCGACATGCTGCGGCTGCCGTACTCTTTTTATCGAACTCTTATAACAAACAATGTCTTATAACTCCTTCTCGCGTTCCATGTTATTCCCTCTGATATTTTTTTTTTGAGATGATTAACTTTGTGAGATACGATGCATTTATATGTGAGGCATCCACACGTTTGATTGGCAGACGATTTGCGTCATTACAATGTCGTGTGTGAGGGCAATTCCATTGCAAATCTTCATATCCAAAAACGGGTAGAACTTTTGCACTCACCCAATATATATGTTTATTGTAGATAAACATATTTTACATAAAAATATTGTAGATGTTTATTGTACGCACTACATTATCATTCCATTTTCTGAAGAAAAAAAAAAAAGGTTTGAATCCAAGATCTTAATAATCGAAATTATCTTTCTTTTTTTTTTCGAACTTTCTTCATTTAGTTCAATCCCTTCTAATATAAAAATTCTGAGAAGAAAATGTTAACGGATTTCCTAATTGAGTTCAGTATTGAAATTTATGATAAATATAAATTACGAGTGAATTTTCGTTTTAAAGTTTTACCAAATATTGAGAAAAATTATTGAAGACCAGCAATGAAACATGAAAACAAGCAATCAGACGCAGTTTAGTAAGTTCTCAGGCTCAACTGCAGAATATGGTACCCCCAATGGCCAGTGACAGTGGTGATTTAATTCATACTGTTATCTCAAGATCGCATTTAGCCAGATGAGGGTTAGTCTTTCTAATAAATGAGCGTGCCAAACCATTTTGAATTAAGCATTTTACTTTTTACTAGTTAATTGTTCGTTTCACATTATCCGCCATCTTCAAAATAGTGCCACGGCCGCCGGCTATTGGACGGCCTTTGGGGGTATCATATTCTGAAGTTTAACCAGTTCCCAATCAAAGGAGTAGATATATTATTTTCAACTAAATTTTAATTCTTACCAGATTTTTTTTTTTAATTATTGAAGGCATGACTTCATTTCTTTTATGCGCATATTGTCCTCCAAATGAGAGATGGCCGCCCTGTTTTTGTGCGATCTGTGCATGTATGATCGATTAGTCTGGTCAGGCACTTCCGTCTGATTTTATGACAGGACGCCGCCTTTACGGTAATCGCTTGTTACTTTGCAAAAGAGCATTGTATTTATAAATAATATATATTTATTTATTTATATAAATACTTATTGTTAGCAACTGGTTTTGAAATAACGCTAAATAGTCGAGAGAAGTTTTAATTTGGCGTTATCAACATGTCTTTCTCAGTGAAAACAGACGCCATCGTCCATTGTGACAGGAAAACATAATTGATCAGCTACCGGAAGGGCTGCGCAGTTCAAACTTCCGCCGGCCATCTCTCATTTGGAGGACAATAGTACTGTATAATTTTGATTTCCAAGGCGACTCTTAATACCAGGGATGCACAACCCGCGGCCCACCGGTAAATTCGCTGCGGTCCAATACTGTCAAACTTAAATTAAATACGAGCCTTTACATTGCTGTCAAGAGATACATTGAAAAATGTCATAACTTGCAACAGCAACTGTCTCAGACTTTACTATTGGAATGTTGGTATGAAACAACTAGCGCATTGTTTGATAATTTAAGGTTATGTAAATTCCATGTATTATTATTATTATTATAAATGGCATTACCAAATCATTCATTAGTAAGATATAGTAAGGGTTGGAGGATAGGACACTGCGGCCCTCTATCACAACTTTTATAAAAATATTGGCCCTCAGACTTCCTAAGGTTGTGCATCCCTGTGTTAGACAAATAAAAATAAATAAATAAAAAAAAAAGCAAACGGATCTGCAACTATGAATTAAAATTGCTTAATTTTTGGTTATCTTTCAAATGTTTGAGACTTTTACAGAATAGAAAAAGTATCGTATTTTAAAATAATTAACGATCCATTTATTCTTGGTTAATATGTGATCGCATGTGAACTCCTTGTAAACGTTTGTATATAAATGAAGGACCGCTATATTAAAAATTATTTGTGATTTCGTCAGTCATTTGTATTTTGTTTGTAGCTTTTAAAGAGACATTGGTTCCGAAATCGAAAGTAAATAAATTTATAAAAAAAAAGTCCTCAAAATGAAAGTTGGCCGGCGGAAGTTTGAACTTCCGCAGCTGATCAATTATGTTTTCCTGTCACAATGGACGACGTAGTCTGTTTTCACTGAGAAAGACATGTTGATAACGCCAAATTAAAACTTCTCTCGACTATTTAGCGTTATTTCAATACCAGTTGCTAACAATAAGTATTTATATAAATAAATAAATATAAATTATTTATAAATACAATGCTCTTTTGCAAAGTAACAACCGTTTACCGTAATGGTGGCGTCCTGTCATAAAATCCGACGGAAGTGCCTGACCAGACTAATGGATGATACATGCGCAGATCTCACAAAAACAGGGCGGCCATCTCTCATTTGGAGGACAATAGATTTTCGTTTTCCATAAGTACCATTAATTACAAAGTTTGAAAACAGTGAAAGAAAAAGATCGCCATAACAAACTGTTTATTATCTATTAAACTCGAATACAAAACGAATTAATATTGAAAATTGAAAAGGCGAAAGGCAATATTAACAAATATTTTATTACAATGCTGAAAAAACTTTTCTTTTAATTTAGCAATCACTACATTAACGTACTGTTTAATGCTTAATTCTTACTTCCGTCGTCTTCGTTTGTTTTCAGGTATAAAGTTCTCGTAGTCTTTGTAATGAAATATCTCGTCATGTCGTTCCAAATCCATATCGTGTAAGTTTTTGGAAATGTCGCTCCAAAGCGTTCCTTTCTCGGTACAGCAGACAGGGTAGAGATTGTCTCCGAGCGGGAATAGCTTTCTTCCGCAACAATAGTAGTCGTAGATGTTGTAAGTTCTTTCTCCGCAGCAAGCAGTGTGTACATTAGGACGAGGCTTGATTTTGCCTTCACAGCAAATGGTTTCGTTCACTTCATGGGTTTCTTCCGCACAACAGGATGTCATCACCGATGTTTTGGGTAGAGCTTTACCATTGCAGCAGACCTAGAGAAACGATTAGAAATAATCAGAAAGAATTAATAATTCAAAACTTAAAAAAAAAAGAAGTCTCTAGCATACTTTTCTTGAAAATTGTTGAATTTTTTTTTTCTTTAATTTTTATGTTGTGAAGACGACAAAGAACTTTTACTTTTTACTTGTAAATTATATCTGTGCAATACAAACAAATTAAATCTTCCATTTTATGAATAGCTATAATTCCATAATTATAGTTATAATACTTCAAGTTGATTGAAGCCGATTAATTTTAGTCCTATCAAAACGCGCGCAAACCTATTTACTGAATAAATGGATTAATACTCATTGTCATCATTGTTTTCGCTTTAAATGGCATTGTTACCTTTGCGCGCTGACTTACTGTCAATGGTAGCTTGAGGTCGTAGCAGGACCTTTCAGCTAAATTTCCATAAAAGCATTTATGTCATGAGACCACATATAAAAATAGCTCCTTTATTAACTAAAATATAAACTCGAGTCTTCATTTATTTAACGAATTTTCGATCCTGTCCTCTCACCATCCAACCAATAAAAAAACCGTCGACGTCTTCGCGCGCTAGGCCCTACGCAAAAGCCTATGCCTAAAACCGGCTCCGATTATAATTTTTACTGAAATATTTCGAAAATTAGGTTACTTAACCATGAGTAATATGTTAAAAAATATTTGCTGCTTATACAGTCGGACCTCTATTTAACGAACCTCTATTTTGCGAATTTCTCTATTTTGCGAACTTTTCTTTGGAACCAAGAACATTTTGCTAATTTCTTCGTAAAATAACCTCCAAATTGCGAAGTGCATTTTCTATTTAACAACTTTTTCGTGATTCCGTTTTTTTTTTTTTCCTTCTTGAAATGTTTTTATTATTAATATTCCCTTAGAGGAAATGAAAGAAATGTAGATACAGCTGAGGAAAAAAGAAGAAATTAACGATGTTGCTGATTGATGATTATCTTTCACTTGATTTTGAAGTTGAGACCTCGGAAAAACTAACTGAATCGGATATTTTGGACAATGTGTAAAATAAAAATAATAAAAGCAACGAATTGCGATGAAGATCAATGAAAATGGAAATGATTATGATGCAGAAATAAAAAAACCTTCGTATGATGAAATGCTACAATCATTTGGAACAATCCGACGCGGATTACAATTTGAAGAAAATACTGAAGGGGTTTTTGGTGCATTGCAAAGATGCGAGACATACTATGAGCGAAAATACTTTTTCAAAAAATAAAATTATAATTAACAGACTTCATTAGTAAAATTTAAGTACGCATGTGACAATATCTGCTTTATGTCATTAAAATTATTACTTTTTTTAATAATATTTATTGTTTATGTATTTTAAATCTGTGTTATGTAGTTTAAAGTAATTTTAAAAGGTGAATCTCTATTTAACGAATTTTCCATACAACGAACTATTTTTCGGGATTTAGCGACTTCGTTAAATAGAGGTCCGACTGTAATTGTAAATTTCCTTGATATTTATGTCCAGACCCAAATAATCAAAAAATCCATTTGATAAACTGAGCTTTATGTTAAATCAGACGCAATCTTCAGTCGTTGATCGTAATCTTCTTAAAATCATGTACTGTGGGTGACAGGGGCGTATATAAGGGGGGGGGGGGGGGGTTTTTTTTTTTGGTTGAACAGATAGGTTTCCATCGTTTTTTTTTTTGGTTGAACAGATAGGTTTCCATGGGGTGTCTACTTAATTATATTAATCTTGGGCCCCCCCCCCGAAAATATATTCTATATACGCCACTGGTGGGTGATATTCCCATTGTCACATTAGCTGCCCGATGCTTCCCCGCAGAGCAAAAACCTCTCCGCTCTTAGACTGCTTTAAGGAAAGCAATGCATTGGGAATGCCACCCACGGCACTTTCTATAGATTTACGATATTAAAAGTGACTCTTACCTGTGCTGCTGAATCGAAGACTAATTCTTCACAACAAAGTGCTTGAGGACCAGCAGTTTCCCTTGAAATGACACGATTAAGACAACACAGCTCCTTTCTCTTATCGTAGGATTGATTTCCACAACAAGCCAATACTTCCAATGGATTTTCAACGATTTCACCTTGGCAGCACAGTTGTTTCTTGGTATCAAACACGTTGAACCCACAACATCTTGCACGAGCACCAAGCTCTCCTTTCATTTGTATCTAAGAAAAATGAAAATAATAATAATAAAACAAGATAAAACATATGAATTAAGAGCACACACAAAAGAAAGGAATAATTTTTATCTCTTGTAATCTTTTTTATTATTTGTTATTCTTGTGAAAGATTCAATGATTTACGTTTTCTTCAAATAACTCAGTGATTCCCAAACTTTTCTGATATATGTTATTGCAAAATCAATAAATTCAACATTCGAAACATTCAATAAAAATTAACTTAAAAAGTTTTTTGGTTATAATTTTCCGTAAGAACCCACACCCACAAGTTTGGGAACCACTGCTCTAAGCACTATTTCTCTCACCTTGCTATTACAACAAAGAGTAGTAGCCGAATCGTGAATGAAATCCCCACAGCATTCCGTTGTGATATTCTCCTGGGGATAAACTTTCCCTTCACAACATAGTTCTTTATAATAATCAAATACTTGTCCCGCGCAACACTCGTATGTTTCACCAGAGCCTGGAACTGGTTTCACTTCGTAATCTCCGCAACAGACTTCAGTCTTTGGGTTGAAAGTAACGTTACCGCAGCATTCGTGAATGACGCTTTCGTGTAGCGACCCATTGTAAAGAACTCCTCCACAACAGTTCTGTGTGTAGTAATTCATATGTTCAACCGCACCTATGGAGCAAGGAATTGTAAAGGTTAGTAATGTTTTACTATTTTATTATTATTATTTGATTATGGTAATGTTGTTATATTTGAGTTTTTTTATATGTACACCATTTAGCTTGTTGTTAGTAACTCATCAATTTTATAAGGAAGAAATCTTGTTTTAATCAGAAGAAAAATGAGAAAGTAGTAATGCAAAGAATTGTTACAAATAAAATCGAAAGTTTTTCAGAAATCACAGAAAAGTAAATATTCGTACAGTGAGCGCATCTAAGATTCTAATTTCCATACTAAAAGCCTTGCTTCGTTTGAAATGAAGCAATATTCAACAGGAATTGGAAATTGTTTGCCCCTTATTTATTTTACTCGTGATGACGGCTGCAATTGTTTAAAAGGTTTTTACGCGTGTTAAAAGTTTTTAAGTTCTTAGATGGAGCCAACACATAAAGTCTAAGTAAAAAAGTTAAAAGTTAAAAAAAAAACATGAATATTTTACAATTAAAACAAACTAATTTCGCCTCGATTAACGGATCATCTTTAGTGAATGAAAAAAAAAAAAAGTCTTTTCATTCACTGAAGATGACATGTTAACGGGGGCGAAACTAGTTTGTTTTAATTGTAAATATTCATGTTTTTTTAACTTTTATCTTTTTTACTTTTTGTGTGTTGGCTCCATCCAAGAACTTAAAAACTTTTAACACACGTAAAAACCTTTTAAACCTTATTTATTTTATATCTAGAAATATAACAGTCAAACTTGATCAAATTGTATGATTAGATATTCATCAATACTGTGACAACTGTTTGCAAAAATCGCCTTTTTTTTTTTTCCCTAATTAAAACATGATTTTTGTATTTAAAATATTTTATTTCTGTGCTATATCTTAGCCTTATGGCAACTTCAAGCCGTTTCAACTCGAAAACTTTCTGGGATTGTTTAATGTATTTTTTGTACTAGTTATTTTAATTTCAAACTTTCTTCTCGCACTTGGTTCTCTTTTCAGCCTAGTTTACTTCCCTCTACTACAGCTCAGTAAGGCAGGAAAGCCTACAAATTGCAGTTTTGATGTCGTTCTGCTTTGCAGGAAAGCCCAAATTTTATTACAAAATTTTGTTCTTTACTTACTACAAGCACAATAAAAGTTATTGACAATTTACAATAGGGAGTTACTTTCCAACCTACCTTTGTATGTATATTTATTTATATACTTTTTATGGAAATGATTTATGTAAAATAAAATAATATGCACTCTTAATCTTGCATTTTATTAACAAACATAAAAATAATCAAGTTTGAAAAAAATAAATAAGTAACTGACTTATCGATTGATGAGAAACCCCCAGTTGATGAAAGGAATGGCCTAAAAATAGCTCTACTCGGCAGTCCCACTAAACTGACCAGATCTGATTTCGTAGAAGCGCATTATTTCATGTGCTTTTGTTATTAAAGACTAATTTATATGATTTCATAAAGTTCTTAAGTAAGACCAATTCAAATTCTTTATAAACTGTATTATTTTTAGGAAGGAAAAAGAAAGGGATAAATTTTTTGTTTACATTTGGAGGTCCCATTCTTTTCCCTTCCTATCCTTATTTTAACCTCCGTAATTGGAGCTAGAGGTTTTATAGTGACTACTCTCCACTGAAGATCGGCAATAGACCGTGAAACAGCTCTTTGGAGATGTCACTTTCGCACTTATAAACACTAGGTCCCCCTTTTAATGTATTATTTTTCGTAACCATAAATTAATGCGAAATTTTTATTTGCAAAATAAATATAGTACTTACCTTGAATAGTGAGACTGAACGAAACAACTAGAACAACTTCATAAAACATTGTATGACGTCACTTCAGTAATCTAGAACGAGAAATAAATAAATGGATTAACTTTTGTTCTGCAGTAATTGTAGTTGTAAGGAAGATAGAATTGAGCTATGCAGAAGACAAGCGTACTCTTTAATTCTTTTAGTTTTGATTGCAATGACACAGCGGCTGAGCTATTATTCTGAAATTTCGCATAATTGTTATGAAGATGGTTGTGTAATGGTAAATTCCTATTTTAAGTCCAGTATAAATTTATTTTCTCTTAAAAAACAAGATTTAATAAAAAAAAAAAAATAACAAAGCAATTAAAATAATTTATGAAAAGAAATTAAATGTGCCTGAATAATTCAAAAAATGGTACAAAATTGTGCACAAAGCTAAAAAGATGGAGTTCGCACCCTGAGCTGTCACCGGGAAGAGACTGGGACGGACCGTTTCGTCCTTTTTAGGACTGTCATCGGAGGAGCTTGGCTGGCTGACGAGTCCTTATTTTATTCTCTCATCCTCGCACCCTCTGTGCTCATGAGATTCGACATGGGTTAAATGTAGAAAGGTCTGTTGGAAACTCATCTTAATTTTTATTCCTATTTGAATAATCTTTTTTTTATATACATTTTATCGCCGAGGAAACTTTTGACTTTGGCCTGCAAATGGTTATCAGTTCAACACGTATTGATATAAAACATTTAAAAACAAAATAGAGAAACACGCTCTTTACTGATTTCGTAGGTGTTAGCTTTGATATCCTGATAATACGTAAAACTCGATTTGCTAATTCAGTATTAACAATTGCTACGATTGTAAGAGTTAAACAAAATCAGGTTCTCAATATATAATACATTGAAAAGACTTAGCTATTATTTAATTTGCTTCTTAGAATTTGTTGGTTAAACATAATTGATGTTTTTATTTCCGTGCAATTTCTCAAACGGTGGGTCGCGCTGCCACAGAAATGGGAATCATAAATTGGTTGGTTACGGCAATGCAGGCTGTGAGTCAAAACAGATTTTTGCACACAGTTTTACAAATAAAGCGGCGGGGAAAGTTTGCCAAATCGGAGACATCAGAAAACAGTATCGGCAGCTCAAAAAGATTGGAAAACGAGGAGGCGAGGAAGCTTAATAGGCATAATTAGAGCTTTCAATAAATATTACAGCTTATGATTGGGCAACCTTAAATTAAACTCGTTCATGTACTCGAAAAACCATTAATCTCCCTTAATCACATATTATTTTTACAAAATTTTGGTAAAAATCGCTAAAATAATCCCTATTGTGAATTCTACGACAATATAAGAGTAATCTATTAAATTTATATTGAAACTTATAGCGTATTCTTTTTAAGACTCAACAAACCTGTTACAATTCTGCTTTGTGTAATTGTGGAATCGCTTGCATTGGCTTCGAGAATTTGATGATATTCGAATTGGTTTGTGAATCATAATCACGTGTTTAACAGGAACTAAGCTTTCGTGACAGTTTGTTTAGAAGAACTGGAGAAGGAGAACTTGAAGACACCCGAGAAACAAGAAAGCATCTGGTAACGAAATTCAATCGCAGTATTCTACAGTAGTCAGATTCTTGAATTAACTCAATTGTGTCCTTTTACTCAAAGAATGAGTTTTCAAAATTGTCAATAATATTAATAAACCTCGTTGGGAAAGACCAAGTGTTTATTAAGGGACATCTTAGAACAGTTGAAGGGGCAAGTGGATGAAGGTGTTATGTTACAACAATGTAGTTTTGAGAAAAAGCTGTTTAAAGTTTTTATTCTAGCAATTTTTCTGTATTAAAAATACCTTTATCCACCGGATATCTACGGATCTATGCATCCAATACTCTGCAAATGAAAATATGTATTAAAGCTGCACAAAACGTTTTCATCCATAAAAAAAAACTCAATTTTTTACAAATTATAACATAACACCTTCATCCACTTAGCCCTTCAATTGTTTCACGCTCTTTGGCGATCGTCAGCTAGGAATAGACACAGTAAACACCGAGGTCTCAGTAATATTGATTATTTACAATTTTTAGTTTACGGTATATTTTACGAATTTTTATAATTTTCTTTTCCCTTAACCTCTCGAAGCAGTTTATACAAGAATTTTTCCAGCTCCTTGTATCGAAATCAATGAATATCTGAAATCTCAGTTTCTGTACAATTTGTGAGCGATTTTGGTCACAGATGGACATTCGTGTTTCGATTTACAATTGTACAGTAAAACCTCGTTAAGTCGTCACTCAAGGGACCAAACATTTTTGACGACTTAAGCGGAGTGACAACTTAGGCGGAGTGGGAATTTTTGAAAATAAAAACCAAAAAAACACTGAAATACAGTATTCTCATGAATTGCTGTAGGATTCGGTGAGAAAAACAAGATTTTCAGAAATCAATACATGCAAATGAATGAGTGGAAAATAAAAAAAAATAAAAAATTCTCTTTATAGTTACCACATTTTAATCGTTTTAAAAGAAAGGCAATGTCTGTCTTTGAAACATTCCAGCAAACCATTGCTGCCGCCAAAATCTTCAATGTTCAACTCCTTCATAATTTCAATGGCTTTTTCTGTGAGAATCACGGCAGAAATCGGCACATTTTGCGATCTGGCATGTTTTAGCCATCGAACTAAAACCTCCTCGATCTCGTCAAACTTCGATTTCCTCATTCTCTTTCTTTTGTCTTTGCAGTCAGCTTCTTCAATTACTTGTTTCGATGAAAGAATATTGTTTAATATAGTCCTGGGAATATGGTGATCTTTGGCAAAAGCTGTTTTCGAAACATTTGATTTTTCAAAAAGTGCAATTAAATCTTTTTTTTTTCTTTAAAAGATAACGAGGTAAGTTTTCATTTCCCTTGCATGTTAAAAACGTAATCGAACCATGAAATTGCAAGAGAAAAAATAGCCCTTATAGCGGGGCTTACCGTAGCCTTCGTAATACTGTACCTATTTACGGTACATTACGAAGGCTATGGGCTTACTCGCTATGAAATGAAGTCACACTCAGGAGCGGTCAAGAAAAACGTCTACACTCGACAAAGTCGCAGCGAGAAGTGTGCTTTGAATGATTAGCAGCGAGATTCCAAGAACTCAAATCCTCCGTAAGGGTAGGGAAGGAATGAAGTGATAGGCATGGTCGAAAATTTCCCGTAAAGGCTTCGCTTTCTTAAAGGGAAGGGGTGGGGCTGAAAAGGCAACACGATGGCATGCAAAATGGAGAAGAAAGATGCTTTCGGCCATTTTTGAGGGTGACGAGTTATCCGGTGTAGAATTAAATTTGGTGACGGGTAAAGGAGGGTTATTTTACGTTATTGTGTATGAGACCTTGTCGGGACCAAAGGAAAACGCCGACTTAAACTTTGAGTGACGATTTATCCGGGTGACGACCTAACGAGGTTTTACTGTATTTTGAAATCATAGCTGTTTGTTCTGCTTTTCCCTCTGATTAATATTAAGGGGCTTTAGACCTAATCTGTAATTAGTTAACTATCTGTAATAGTTAGAAATGGTCTGTAGGTCGGTGAGTGAACGGGAGGTGTTGGTATCATAGTAGTGAGGGCCCATCACAACAGAGATAACCTAGAACAGAGGAGGGTAGACTTAATCGTGCCCAGGATTTTGGAATGGGAGGCGATGTGATGGTCGTAGCCGTTCAACCAAAAAATCGGATGGGGACGGGGGGAGGTTACAGAGAAACCGAAGACTTTCCAACCAAAAACAGGTTCAAAAACCTACATTTCTTCCATTTCCGGATGTAATGGGGTGATTCTAACCCTTACCAACTCGCACCCACCCTCGTTACGCCAGTGAGGGTAACGAGGTATCATCTTACCTATGCCTAGAACCAGTGGCGTAGCTAGAGTTGTGGCGCCCGGGGCAGTCCCTCAGTTTGCCGCCCCTCTCAATGCACACCAAACATATACAAAAAATCAGAACGACATACAAGATGTTCCCGACCACTGTAGTAGACCAAAAGTGCCGTCCCATATTTACGCTAATGCCTAGGACCTCACTGGATATGTTGGGGTCCGTATTTAAGTGCCTCGTAAGCGCCAATTTGATGGCGGAAAAATCACGACACCGTTCTTGCATATGAACGAAAACCAGTAAAAACATCAGTACAGTCCGTTTCTGAATGGCAGAGGTACCAATGCGGAACCATTCTACTCCTCAAAGGGGTGATACGCTGAGATGGGCACTTTCCTAAGAAATTCTTTTGGACATTTTCGCTTTTAAGAAAAAAATAACGGAGGAGCATTTTTGCAATAGTATTTATTCTTTCCCGAAAAGCGCAAATAGAAACCCAGCTACTATATAGTAAACTAACACTATAAAAAGTAAACATCCCATCTTCCTCGCCCCTATTTGGAAGAAATCGCAGGAGACCTGACGCATGCGCAAAAGCGCTGAAGGCTCTCATAAACGAAAATGGACTGTATTATAGTACATCAAAACAAACAAAGTAAAGATGACTTACAGCAGTTGTTTTTACCTTAATTTCCTAAGAAAGTGAGGCTTATCAGATCGCTCAGTCTATCAGCGTGTGGATGTGCTCTTCCCCCCCCCCCCCAATAACTTTGCATCCGTGGTTGCATCTTCTTGAATCTTTGATTGTATATTTTAAGGGCTAGAAATCTAATGTACATTTGAAATCTCTTCCAATTGGTTCGTTGTCATGAAATCAGCGCAAGAAAGCGACAAAAATTCTTATAGAAAATACAATGGAATCCAACAGCGGATTTTATTATATTTTCCCTGTTAATATTTCATTGTCTTAAGCAGCGAATATTAATCCTTAATCCATTAATTTGCGCGTGACTTACTATATTTAAAATATTAATCAGATTCACTCATCTTAACTATATAATGCAGATTTAATTTTAGGTTTCTACACAGAGGGTAGCTCATAGCAGGAGAAGCCTTATATCCCCGCTCCGTCCGTCGCGAGAAATTCATATCTCAGGAACGACATATGCTAGAGACATGATCTATGCCTCGTTAAAAAGGTCTTACCAAGACTATCTCATAGCCGTTATGAGAACTCGTTTCTAGCTTGTGTGATTCTCAAGTTAAAGGTCTCCTCTACAATTTGGTCTTAATTTATAAGTTTAATTGAAATCTGGTATATTATAAAAATTTATTTCTTCATTTTTTTTAATTGACTTTAACTAGAATTATTAGTATATGAATTAGTTATTTGAAGCCAATTTTCCTTTTCTCTTGTTGAA
>JAFIDM010055385.1:0-14202 GCA_023159025.1 Thereuonema tuberculata | reverse complement strand
TTATGTGAGGGTGACTCTAGTACGCTTTGTGGTGTGTACTTGTAGTATGGGACCGTGTTCTTAATAAGTGAGTGTTTGTGTGCTAGCTGTTGATGAACGATCGATGCTACCTGATTGTGTCGGTGGAGGTAGTCTATTTGGGACAGAAGGGGACAGCCAGATATTATGTGGTCGATCGTCTCATGTGTAGTGTGGCATTTCCTGCATCTGTCGTCGTGTGTGTTTGCGTCGTGTAGAATGTGTTTCTTGTAGTTGAGTGTGGGAATGACTTGGTCCTGTATCGCGATCATGAACCCTTCGGTCTCCCCAAACAGCTCACCACTCATCAGCCATCTGTTCGACGCTTCCATGTCGACATGAGGTTGGCTGAGTTCGTGGCGATGTCTGCCATGGAGTTCCTTACGAGCCCATGATTCACGCAACTGTTGTGTGTGGGTGTCGGGAGTGGTCAGTGTTAGAGAAGGGTTTGCGAGGTCCAGGGGTGTGAAGTGTGTGTCAGCCTTGGCAATGGCTGAGTGGAGTGAGGAGTGTTGTGCTCTTTGTTGGAAGTGTTTCCTAAGTGTGTGTACTTGTTTTTCATGTAGGGCGATGAGATTGATGAGTCCTCGGCCTCCCTCCTTGCGGGGAAGAGTCATTCTGTCCGTAGCGGACTTGGGGTGGTGCATGTTGTGTTTCGTAAATGTAGTGCGTGTTGTGCGTTGTAGTGCTTCGAGTTCAGTGTTTGTCCATGAAATTATGCCGAACGAATATGATAGTGTGGGGACGGCAAGAGTGTTAATGGCTTTAATTTTATTTCTGGCATTGAGTTGTGTTTTGAGGATGTTGTGAACGCGTGCACAGTATGTTTTCTTGAGTGCGTTTCTGATGTTTGCGTTGTCAATGACGCGCGCTTGCTTGAAGCCCAGGTACCTGTAGGTCTCTCCCTCTTCCATGGATTGGATGGCCAACCCATGGTCCAGTTCAAAACCCTCCAAATTCGTAGTCTTCCCGCGTGTTATATGTAGCTTGCGGCATTTGTCGATTCCAAATTCCATGCCAATGTCTTTGGTGAACTGTGTTGTGACTTGTAGTAAATTAGTGAGTTGTGCACTGTTTGTGGCGTAGAGTTTAATATCATCCATGTAAAGTAAGTGTGTGATTTTGTATGGTGTCAGAGTGCCTGAGGTAAGCTTGTAACCGTTTTTTGTGTTGTATAGCATGTGGCTTAATGGATTCAAGGCGAGGCAGAACCAAAGAGGACTCAAGGAATCTCCCTGGAAAATACTTCTCCTTATGGGAATGGGGCCTGTAGTGATGGAGGTGTTGGAGGTGCGTAGGTGTAGTGTTGTGTTCCAACTCTTCATCGTGGCATCCAAGAATGCTGTGATCTTGGGGTGTACTTTGTAGAGTTGAAGAGTGTGCAAAAGCCAGGAATGGGGGACTGAGTCAAAAGCCTTCTTGTAGTCGATGTACGCGATATGTAGGTTCCTATTCTTCGCGCGCGCCTGGCGCAGGATTACAGAGTCAATAAGGAGTTGCTCCTTACAACCCTGGGAATTCCTGCGACAGCCCTTCTGCTGTTCGGAAAGAATGTTATATGTCTCGATGTGTGTGTAAATTTTGTCTGTAAGGCAGGAGGTGAGGAGTTTGTAAAGTGTGGGGAGGCAAGTGATTGGACGGTAATTTGCAGGGTGTGCTGTTTCAGTGTTCTTGCTCTGTAGGTAAGTGATACCCTGTGTGAGGAAAACAGGCATATGTTCTGGGTGTTGGATTATGTCAGTGAGTGCAACAGCTAGCTTTCCATGCAGGGACGTGAACCTCTTAATCCAGAAGTTCTGAACGCCGTCTGCACCAGGAGCCTTCCACTTGTGTGCATGTTTTAGTGCTGTCTGTATATCTGCGAGAGTAATATCATGGAAGGGCATGAAGGGTAAGTGTTCAGCGAGTTGTTCTTCATCTGTGACCCATGGTGCTTTGTCATTGTGGGGGATGGGGTTGGACCACAGAGACGACCAGTATTCATGTAATGCCTCGCTGGTCGGTGTGTTTGTGTTGGGTGCAGTGGAGGGAGATGAAAGGGATCTGTAGAATTTCTTCTCATTGTATTGGAAAGTATTGTTCTGTTGTTTGCGTAGAGTGCACTGTTTGTATTTTTGTAATCTTTTTGCAAGTGCACTGAGTTTTTGTTTTAGTGTGTCGAGATGTTCCTGAACCTGGTTATGATGGTTTGAGTGTGAAGGGCGAGTGTTTATGTGCTTGAATATCTTCCTGACCTGGGACATAAGTTTCTTTGTTTTGTTTCCTGCACAGTATTGTGTGAGCCTGGCTATGTCTCCTCTAAGGTCGCTGATGCGGCCTTCAAGGCGACGGCTCCAAGGGGGGATGTATTCTTGTGACCGTGCAGTGGTAGGTATGTGGTGTTGTTTCATTCCAAGTGCCCGAATGGTTCCCTGTGCCGCGCAGTAGAGTGTTGTATATATGTCTTCTAATGTTTGGATATTGTCAAGGTGTTGTGGTATAGTGTGTGTGTATTGAGATGGTATATGACTGTGGCGAGTTGTTTTGATGTGTGTACTTTGGGGAGTGCAGGTCTGAGTGTGGGGTCTGTGCCTGTATATTGTGCTAGTGCGGTGTAGAAATTATCATGTGCTGCTTGTTGTATGTCATTAGTTGTATTGTTGGGGAATGTGGACTGAGGGGTAGAGGCTTCTGAGGCTTCTGTGTTTGCCATAAAGGTAATGTCTTCTGGTGGGGTGGGGTGTGGTGTCCTGTGGTTGGATTCAGCGACCTCTTCCCTAATTTGTGCCAGTATGCATGGGAGAATAAGATTGTTTACTACTATAGAACGTCGCTGATCCGCTACCCGCTGTTCGCAAAGCCCTAACGATGGATAACGTGTGGTGAATGCATGGTGTATTGCCTGTCTGTATCCTGTGAGTTGAGTCCATAACTGTGTAACAGTGTAGAAGTCGCGCATAAGATCCTGGTTCATCTTTGATGACCATCGGATGCACTGGCGTGGTTTCCCAGTCTTGGTGGTCGCCTGCTCTGACACAGACGAAACACTTCCGACTGTACGGGCTGGATGGTGTTGCCCGGGTATTGTGGTAGCCATACTACAGGATGGGGTGCCACTTTCTCCACCACCACCTGCGGGAGACTGTAGTATATTTTTCGAACGGAGACCTCTGCCTAACCCCCGAACGCGGGTGACTTTATCCTGCGCCACACCCGATGCAGCATGATCTATATTAGAACGAGTTCTCATCATGGATGGTTGGACCCTTTAGCCTACCCTAAAGCTAGTGTAGTTCCCGCCCCCACCGCGAGAAGGTAGGGTCCATGAAACGGCCAAGCCATACTTTTTGACCAAGATACAGGGCTTTTAGAGTTAGGGCTTGTAGAGTTAGGCCTTTTGAGTTAGGGGCTTAGCTCTACATGAGATCTGATAACTTTTCAACAGTGAAAGCGTTATGAGGATGCGAGTCTTGGCAACTTATTTTACATGAAATGTTTTGGGTGGGATATCAGAAATTGTTATATAATAAAGAACCGGAACCCCCTTTATGAGGGGTTGGAGGGTGAACGTTACAGATTTCTTAATTTTTTTGTTGTTTGTTATCTAGCCTGCAAACCAAATTTCAGCTTTCTAGGACTTCAGGAAGTACTCTAGAGGTTTTGATGATCATGGGTCAGTCAGTCAGTTGTTCATCAGTTCTTTCAGTGGTGAGAGTTTCATCAAAATCTGCGTATACACTTTGGGTAGCATACCTAAGTAGTTATGTTATATGCAGTGTTTTCCAGCATTGTTTTAATGATATATGGGGATGATAACTTGTTCATTATCCTCTCCAGACAGAGCACGCCTAGAATCGCTCTGCAAAGAAAATCTCTGAAGAGTAATTGTGGATGAATATTGTGTAACTGATTATTTATCCACTTAAAAAGCAAAAACTATGAATGCTTGGTTTGCAATTTATGCTATTATCCGTGATTGAACAAAGTATAAAAATCAAGTGAAATTAAATCACGGACAAGAATGTGTAAGTTTGAAAATTACATCAACGACGAAGACAGCAGGTTGCAGAGGGACAAAGAATGTAAAAACATGATAAGATAAAGAACTGATGCAAGTTCGATAAAGAGATGCTTGGTGGGCCAGCACTAGTTTCGAGTTCCACAACAAGAAACAGACAATGTGGATTAAAGAAACAGAACACAGGAATTATTTGGTGTTTATAAGTACAAAGTAAATACCAAGAAATGAAAGGTGAATCCTGGCAAAGCTCCAAAGTCAAGTTCCAAAATAAATCTAAGCTGTTCCAGTTCCAATCGGCTTTATTAAGTTGGAATATCGGTTGATAGACAGAATTATCCAGTATTCGCATCAGTGATTGATCAATCACTAGTTAAAACAAAAAAATTAAAATATAGTCAAATTCGGAAGATTTCTAAATGATATATATATAAAGTACTGTCAAAATGGTCTTTATTTATTAAGACGAAAAGAGAAATATTTTGTGAACAGTAACTCAAAGTTACATACCATGCTGCGGCCTCCCAAAATACCAAGCCGTCGACTTTCCCCTTTCAAACCCACGATAGGCTGCTTATTGGTGAGTATTTGTCATGCCGCGCTCTCCCGGACTCTCACGAGGCTCTCCTACCCTTCCATGTTGGAGATAATGATGCTGCAGACGATTTACAGCTCCTCCACTGCTAAAAGACAGTGACACACGTTATATCGTACGTAGAGCATTTATTTGGCTAAACCTCCCAAAAGAAAAGATTGTGCTCTCGAATACCCTTCCGATGGTCAGTGGACATATTAAAGATTATTCTAATAGTTTAAGCTTTGGGCTAACCATCCAATCTCATCTCAGTCCGGAAGTGATGAAAACGTTGGGAGCCTTACCTCCAGCGCCCCAATGGGCACAGTTGGCCCCAGTGAGATATGCCTACCCCAATCTCATCAGGATTGAACTCCACTATTTGTGCTATATTACTCCGTGCCATTCCTCAATCTAGGACTACCACCGATCGGCTCACAGACTGGTTACGTATGATATGTTTTCCTGACTTTTCAGGAGTTTGCCTCACAATCATATCTATCTCTCTTTCACCCTCTGTGCTTGAGGCTTTGTTTTGGGATATACCTACGGCATTGATCAAAATCTAGACATGACATATGTTTTTATTAATGTAAGTGAGAATTCGAACAAATATATTGAAATTATATATATATATATATATATATAGTCAGAGGTAGCAAGCATGTCATTTTTAAAAGTTCCGCTGATAGATTAAGTGGAGAGTAGGCCTTCAAAATATTAAACTAATTTCTCATAAGTTCCATAGAAACCAGAAAAACAATTCTGTACTTTGATTGCTGCAATAAAATCTAATCTGTTTTATTTGCAGAATTCATCTTCTCAATCATTTTAATATTAATTATCCTATGCTTATCAGTTTTTGTTACTTATTATCACACGCAAATAGATAATGCTTTCCTTAATAGCATTTTTATAAGTAGTCGCCCGGTGTGGCCGTGAGGTCTAGACGACGGTCTACCGTTGCGGCCAGTGTGCTGGTACCCGGGTTCGAATCCCGGTCGTGGCATGGATGTTTCTTTCTTCTGTTTCTTCTTCTGCGGGTATCAATTGATGCTGCGTACCCTGGGCAACGATTCATCGGTTAATGACATAATATCTCGCCCATAGTTGTGGCATAAAGAAAGCTGATCAAGCTACGAGCCCGGGCATTTGTAAAAAAAAAGCGTTTTTATAAGTGGCAAAACTTTTTATCATTTGGTTTGACATGAAGAAGGTCCACACTACTCACCTTCGGCGCCTTCTTGCTTTGTTTACAATCTTAAACCATGTGTCTCTGTTTACAACCTCTGTTTATAAGAAGGCGCCACTCGTAATATACTGATTGGTCAACGACAAAAAGATCCCTGATTGATGCCAGACCTACGGGGTTCTCTACCCGTGATTTTTCTTTTATTCTAATTGGTGGGAGACTACTTAAAAAGGAGGGTTCTGCAGTTAATTGTCAGCATTGATAAAGAAATTTAAGTTCGGCATTTCGAAACTGTATGCTCCTGTTTTAATTGTTTATAAATCTATTTTATTTTGAATTTGAATATAAAATTTAAAATATAAAGAATTAATTTTCAAAAGTTTCCATAATCAATTTATTATTCCATTAATTGTGTGAAATTGAAATGAAATGTAAGAATCTACTACAAAGAAAACGATTAATATATTCAGTAAAGAAATGATAAAAAAATTACTACAAAAAAATTATGAGAAGAAAAAGGAAGATTACTACTTTATTATAAAATAAGTTTAATAAGTAGTCAATCTCGAACATTCTATGTCTATCAATATTTCTAACTCAAGTTTAATGTATATTTTAGACAAATTTATATAGGATCTGATGATTTTTGAGAACCAGTATTGAAATAATATATATAAAATAATTAAAAACATTTAAAACATTAACTAAAATTATTTATTTTTCATAATTAATTAAAATATTTTTAATAATTCCGAATTATATTTTTTCTTATCTCTTCTGGTACATTCTCACAAAAGTACAACTAATAGATACACCATTCAATCATTTCTTATCAAAATCAATATACATAAAAGTCAAAAAAGAACAATTTATCGAAAGATATTTTCCTTAACTTTCATAAACCTAAATAATAAATTTAACGTTCTGTGAAATACGTTACAAATTGAAAATAAAGCAGCACCTGCTGCTTTATTTTCATTTTGCTTCATACATCTATCTGCCATGTATTCTGTACCAACTTATATCTTTTATAAAAACCCCATCTGCACCAAACGTTATATGAAACAGATAACCTTTATATTTTTTTTATTAAAAAAATCCTGACAAATCAGATTTACTTTTTTTGAGTAAATTGGGGAATGCAAGAATTATTTAATTCTCGATATGAAAGGGATAAAGAGCTAATAATCATAGAGGACCTATGAATTTTTTTTTTTTTTCAATTTTGAGTTTTTTTATTATTTAAAAACAAACCAAATCCTCTAAGAAAATGGAAAAGGATTAATATTATAATATTAGCGATTTGATATTAAATTCTTTTAAACAAAATTTCTTCTCGGCCCTTCTTTAAGCAAAATTCAGCAGATGTCAGACTTTCCCTCCGCTAGTGCTTATATAAGATTTGTCAAATATTAAAAGTAAATACCAATGAACAATAAATTAAAACTATATAAAATAACTTCATCAAAAATTTAATGCGTGCAGGTTTGTTCGTCTTACGTAAGCATTGCTCTGATTACGCCCGTCCCCCTTGTCAGCAAAATTAAGCTTGTACTCCCCCGCCCTTGAAATCTTATGTAATATTTGAACTCCACCAATATTTCCTTCTCCACCAACAACATCTGTTAAAAAACCCACATCTGCAAAAAATGTTGTATGAATCAGGTGATCTTAACATTGTTGTCAGTCCTCACTATTAGTTCTCACTAATAAAATTTTATTAAAAAAATATCAGAAACTAAAGACAAATCAGAACTAAATTTCTTCAGTGAAATTGGGAACACAAGAATTACTTCAATTCTCGATATGAAAGGGATAAATATCTATTGAAATTAGAGAATATTTGATTTTTTGTTTGTTTTTGTTTTGTCACTGAAATTAAGATTTGTATTTTTTTTTATATTTTATTTTATTAAAGACGTTGATAAAATAAAATATAAAAATATAAAATATATATGATACGGTGAAGTTACAGCTGCGGTATGGCGAAGAGCGTTATCCTCTTGAATTTATCATATATATCTTTGATGAACGCGTTCGAACACCATTCTGATGTAAGCGTTCGGCATCATGGTATTATGGATAACTATCGAGGGGGCGGGGACGTCATGTTATTAAATAAGATACCTCCCCTTACCAGGATGCCTGCGATCGGTTAAAATTTTAATTTATATCAAAATTTTAATACGTGTATATTTGTTGGTCTTACGTAAGCATTGCTCTGATAACGCCCGTCCCCCTTGTCAGCAAAATTATGCTTGTAATTTCCCCCCCCCCCTTGAAAGGTTAAATAATATTTGAACGGCCCTGAAGCAACTGCAAGACTTTCACGAATTTCAATCTTAAAGCTTAAAAATGTTAATTAAGAGCTATTTCATGAATTTTTTTTGAAATATTAACAAAATATTTATTTTACGTAATTAATGAAACTATTTTTAGTAATTCCGAATTCTATTTTTTTTTTATCTCTTCTGATGAATTCTCACAAAACCACAACTAATATATACACAAGTCAATCATTTCTTATCAAAATCAATATATAAGTCATACAATAGCAATTCAACGAAAGGGATTTTCTTAATTTTTCTTAAAACTATTTTACGAAATATATTTATGAATATATCCTGTATATCTTTTATGAATGGCAGAACAACGCGTTCGTAAACAGGGCTTATGTAAGCGTCCAGGGGGGGGGGGGGTCATGTTATTAAATAAAATACTTCCCCTTACCAGGATTCCTGGGATCGGTCTAGTATCTGGACCACGCTTTGGAGCAGCGTTCGGCAACCCGCGGCCCACGGGCTGCATGCGGCCCGCGAAGCGTTTTGGTGCGGCCCGCGAGGCGTGTTGGAAGTTTTTTTTTTTTTTTTGGTTGTTAAAATAAGATTTTCCGTTTTTGTTTTTTTTTTTTTTTGGTTGTTAAAATTAGATTTTCCTTTTTGGCCCATAACATAACATAACATAAAATGGGAGGTACTATAAAGTCCCTAACACTGCGGCCTCAAAAGGCCTATTGTGTATCCCAATGTCTTTAATTCTGCATAAGTCCTAGGATTTTACCAATCTGTAGTATTTTATGCAGGGGTATAGTCACATAGTTTGAGGGATTGGGAAAGCCCATACCTATCAACTTGTGTCTAGTGCTCGCAAGCGCTTCACACTCACATAGTATGTGTGCTGCTGTTTCATCAGCTTTTCCACATCGTCTGCAAGTAGGATTTGAAACTATTTTTATATTAAAGAGGTGTTTCATTAAGTGACAGTGACCTGTAAAGAGTCCTGTCAGGATTCTAGTCTGGTTCTTATCTAAACTAATAAGTTCCCTGGCTCTTTTCCTTAAAGGCTCTTTAATAAAGAGCTTTGAGTGTTTCTGCCCTGGAAGGTTATTCCAATAGGTCTTTTGCTGTCTCCTTGCCCAGTCCCGAATTGCAGTTTTAGTGGTTTCAATGGAGATCCCACAAACTGGTTCAGGTCCAATGAACGAGGTTTCAGCTCCTTTTTTTGCTAGGTTGTCTGCTAGCTCATTGCCTTCAATCCCTTTGTGTCCTGGCACCCATATTAGGTTTACCCAATTATGTTCAGCAAGACTGTTAAGGGTTTGTTTGCATTCCCATACTAATTTAGAATTGGTGTTGGGAGAATTCAGGGCTTTAAGAGCTGCCTGACTATCTGTAAATATATAAATATTTCTATTTCTGTATTTACGTCTTATATTTTCATAGGCACATTGTAAAATGGCATATGTTTCCGCTTGGAATACTGTTGAGTAGATCCCTAGGCTTAGGCTTATATCCATCCTTGGTTTCATTCCTCGGATTCCAGCTCCGGTTTTCCCATTATGTTTAGATCCATCTGTAAACCAGATTATTCCATTGACATTAGGGGGTTTGTTATCATTATTCCATTCATCTTGGCAAGGAATGATAATGCGGTAAAGTTTTGTAAAAGATATTCTAGGTATCATCTTATCAGAATTCATTTGTAAGAATGGTTCTTCAGAAATGTCCCTAGTTAGGACTGCGTGTCCCACATTACAATAATGTGGTTTCCACAGATTATTAATTTTAAGTCTATGTATGGTCGCTCTTGCCTCTGCTTCAAGTGCCAAGTGAAGAGGGGGTAGATCAAGAAGGACCTCCATACTGGCAGTAGGGGTTGTTTTCATAGCCCCAGTAATGCCCATACATGCTAGTCTTTGTAAGGTGTTCAGTTTGTTCCTGGTTGTAATCAGTTTACCTTTAGTCCACCAAACTATGGCTGCATATAATATAATGGGTTTAATAACCATTGTGTAAATCCAATAGATTACACTAGGTTTTAATCCCCATGTTTTTCCAATAGCATTTCTACATGACCAAAAGGCCATGTATGCTTTATTGATAGTTTTATTAATGTGGGAATTCCAGTTTAGTTTTGAATCTAGGGTAATGCCCAGATATTTAACTTCCTTGGATATTTTAATGTTCTTGTTTTATAGGATAGGTTCTGCAAGACCTTCCAAATTCCTTTTCTTCGTGAAAGGGACAAGAACCGTTTTATTGGGATTTACTGATAATTTAATATTATCACACCAATTTTCAACAGTACTTAGTGCATTTTGCATAAGACCTGAAATCACGTTAGGAAATTTACCCCTTACAATGATCACAATGTCGTCTGCAAATCCCTGAGTATAAAAACCTTTCTTTATTAGTCCCTCAATAAGCTCGTCTACCACCAGGCTCTACAGGAGAGGTGAAAGAACCCCTCCCTGCGGACATCCCCTGGTTACCGAAACTTTTAAGGTATCTTCATAAATGGAAGTATGAATAGTTCTGTTTTTCAACATAGCATTTATCCAACCACACGTGGTCGGGTCAATACCGTGTTTTTGTGCTGCCCTATCTGTAGAAAGGAAGGATGTATTATCAAATGCTCCTTCAATGTCAAGAAACGCTGCAAGAGCTATTTCTTTATTTTCAAGTGCGGTTTCGACAATAGAGACAAGGCTATGAAGAGCCGCCTCAGTTGATTTCCCAACTTGATAGGCATATTGGTTTGGGTGTATTGGATAAGTCCTAAGTACACCCTCCCTAATAAATTTATCAATTAGCTTTTCCATAGTTTTCAGAAGAAAGGATGTTAAGCTAATTGGTCTGAAAGCTTTGGCATCGACATAAGAAGATCGACCCGGCTTAGGAATAAATACAACCTTGACTGGTCTCCATTGAGATGGAATATAACCCAGTGCTAGGCTTGCTTTAAAAATATTACAAAGAGGTGTAGCTAGAAAGCTTATTCCTTTTTGTATAAGGGCTGGAAAGATCTGATCTAATCCAGCTGATTTATAAGGTTTGAAAGTAGATACTGCCCATTCTACCTTTGATCGATTAATGGCCAGTCTCGCAGTCCGCCAATTTTCCTTGGGTGCTCTAAAATGAGACCCCAAGTTTAAATTTAGCGAGTTTGCGTTTCCGTCCCAATCGATCTCGATAGAATCTGGGAAGTGTACACTGGTTAGGACCTTAAGTGTTTCTTCCCCATTGGTAGTATAACTTCCATCTTTTTGTAACAAAGTCCCTAATCTAAGATTAGGTTCTTTTGTTAAAATTTTATAGAGTCTAGAACTGTTAGGGACATCAGAGATTTCCTCACAGTACTTCCTCCATGATTTTCGTTTCGCTTTTCTCAAAGCTCTGTTATATTCAGTGAGGGATTGTTTATAAACATCCCATTCACCGTTTCTCTTAGCTGTATTAAACAGCCTTCTAGTGCGTGTTCTGAGATTTGTCAGCTCTTGATCCCACCAAGAAACTCGTCTAGGTAGTTTGAGCTTTATCTCAGGACAGTTCGCATTATATGAAGAGATAATAGAATGTTGTATATAATCAACAGTTATCTCTATATCTTCAACAGATTTAATCCGTTGTGGGCAAAACCTAATACTATTTTTAAGGTCATCTTTATAAGATTCCCAGTTAGTATTTTTAGGATTTCTGTAGAGATTAGTTATAGAATAACTTGATTCTAAGGTGAAGCTAATGTATTTATGATCTGAAAAGGTCATCTCATTAGATACATGCCAATTTTTCACTTTGGTACTAATGAAAGGAGTACCTAGGGTGATATCGATAACTTCCTCTCGAATTTTATTAGAAAACGTAGGAGTGTTACCATTATTCAGAATTTGTAAATCTGAAGTGATTATAAATTCTATAAGTTTCTCACCTCTGATATTAATGTCTTTACTCCCCCATACAATGTGGTGTGCGTTGGCATCAATACCAGTGATGAGTTGTTCCTTTTTGTCTCTCACCATGTTAATAAGTTTAACAAACTCCTCAGCAGGTGGAGGTTCAGGTGAATCATAAGGAAAGTAAGCAGAGGTAAATATAACATCCCTCTGTTTTTCCTTATCATTAAACATAACTTTAATTGCTACCAAATCAGTGGTGCAATATTCAGTTAGAGTAAAATACTTAATATTCTTTTTAATAAATATACAAGTACGTGGTTTATTGTTAGAACATGCAATGATAGTTCCCCCAATATTTCCTAATCCTCTAACCTTATCCTTGTAACACCAAGGTTCCTGGATGAGGACGATGTCTACAGCTTCTTCTAAGATGAATTTGCAAAGTGTAGCGGTTGCTGCCTTGCTGTGCTGTATATTTACTTGAATAATCTTCATAGTTTAAAATACCCTTGAGTTTCAATACCGTTCGAGTTCCTCTGAGGGTGCTCGACCGTGGGGTTTTTTCCTTTTGTAATTTTCAAGATTTTTATTTAATTGGGAACAAAAGCAGTCGCCAGGCACATATCCCCATATTTGCCTGGAAGGCACTGCTTTAGGCAGTTTAAATACTGTGGGTGTCGCCAGACAACCCACACGGATCGTTCGTGACACTATTTTACCCCGTAGTGCCATACATCCATCGGCACGATACCTTACACCTTAGATTCGGAGACCAGAGCCTCGTTAGCCATCCATAGTAATCTATCTAGAACTATCACTAGTCTATCTAGAGCCTATGATGTTGCCCGCCACTCACGACGAGGACGTGACGTTGACTTTTTGAGTGGCTCATTGACAAGTTAGTGACAAGTTCTTTAAACGATTTTACAACCGAAAATTACCGGCCACTTTTTATCTTCATTTGTCTAATATTAGATCTCTGAACAACGGTTAAGCTCATCTCTTAGAATTTTTGGATTCTCTTAGAATCTATTATATCATGAGGCTATTATGCTTTTAATAATATTTGTTTTGTTTTTTTTGGCGTGGTTTTTTTGACATTGATCCGAAGTATTGTTGAAAAAGTTATTTCCCGGCTATTAAATAAAGTAAAAAATATTTGTAACTTCCGTAGAAGGATTTTTTAGGCAAATTCATTGAGTTGAATAAATTATTATTCAACTTAAAAAAAAAAAAATATAATTTTTTTTTTTTTGCTTTTCGAATTGAGCCCAATTCAATCCCAGACGATTGTCGTAGATGATTTTACTCCTTAAGGCTATTTTTTTTTTTAATTTCCCTTCTATGCATTGAGGCGGATCAGCGTTAGTCGAATCATCTCCTTTTGTTCCGATTATCTGATGGTAACTAAGCCGGTCTGAGCCTTTGGAATTCCCACAAGTGAGTGGAGACTCAGTCGGGAAGTACTTACCTACCTTTCGATGCTTAGGAAAAACCTTCATTATGAATTTAAAAAAAAAAAAAATCGTAATTTCTGAACTTTATCCATAGACTGTAAAGATACTGAGATTTCTTTAAAATATTATCAGATAATTTTTAAATATAACAATAGAGTGAAAATTTTCAACCAACAGAAGTAAAATATTTTCCTTGTTTATTTAGTATTTATTGGAAGATACAACCATCTATCCTCTATCTCATGCCTTCATGTATTCGAGAGGTCCTTTAAGGAAAGGGAAAAAATATCGATTTCAGTTGACTGCCTCAGAGGTGAGAAACAAAGAATTAAGATTGAAATATGTAAAAATTCACTTAAAAAATAATATTCCTTAAATATTATTAGTAATTAATTTGTAACTTGAATTCAGTGCATATGTTAACTTTATAGATATGTAATTATTGTATCCCAATAAGATTATATTATTTACAAATACTGATGCTGAATTATATTCACTTTAGTATCTCTTATTTCCTAAATTCTTTCCTGAAATTCGTTTTTAAATTATACAAGACAAACATTATTTCCTTCGTTCTAATATTTAGTTTAAGAGCAAAAGTTTTCCAAATCGACCATGTGAAAAAGATGTTCACACTTATACAAAATGTCTGGACAAATTTGTAGATGTGGAAATGCTTAAAGTAGCAAAATGCAAGTAAGTATTATTTATAAGGAATTCCCTGCAATGCTAAGAATATCATATCGCATTTACAAGACAAAAATTCTAAGTAATAAGAAAATCAATGTT
>JAFIDM010055384.1:0-14203 GCA_023159025.1 Thereuonema tuberculata | reverse complement strand
TCATGAAACCACAGTCACAGTTTTGCTGTTAACGTTTACGAAAAACTGTGATTTTCAGATAACAGTGAAAAAACTCACAGTTCGTGAAAATATTAACGATCACTACTAAATAAAACTCAACATATAGTTGAATATTGTAATATCCTTATATATAATTTCCATGCTAAAATTAACAATGACTGAAAACAGGAGGAGGAAAACAAGGTATGAGGAAACTTAGTTGTCGGGTTTCAATCAGTGATGAATGTACATTATTTCCCAAAGACTATACAGTGAAAATGGTTTTAAAAAAGTGACAAATTTGTTGCAGAGCACCTAGTGATGTGGTGTGATAAAAATGGTTTCCCAGTTGAATGTACATTGTTGCTCTTGATAAGTAAACTGGTCCCAAGTTGCAATTATTTGCTATTTATTGTAACTTTTTGTGCAATCTTCATTTGTAACTTTCTATTAGTTCGATAGGATAAGGATAAAAAGAAGGGTCCGATAATCATT
Source organism: Thereuonema tuberculata (assembly GCA_023159025.1). Classification (NCBI taxonomy): domain Eukaryota; kingdom Metazoa; phylum Arthropoda; class Chilopoda; order Scutigeromorpha; family Scutigeridae; genus Thereuonema; species Thereuonema tuberculata. Next base: position 13,708 of record JAFIDM010055384.1, on the reverse strand, counting down.
TCCATTCAGCATTCCGATCACAAAAAAAAAAAGGGCTCACTCTGCCCCTCATTAAACAATGACACTGTAATAAATAATCCTCAATGGAAATGGGATAAAATCAGTGATCATAAAAAGCTGGTAAATTGACAGTAGAACAAGATCACCTTGATATTAAAAGTGGACATAGAATCAGTTATACGAATCACATCTCATGAATTACATGATCTCCCATTTGTTTCTTGCCAAATGTGGATTTCGAAATCTAATTTTAAAATTAATAAGACACACACACGTATCACACTAACAGCTCAGAAATATGATTGATTAAAGTTAAACAAACAACTTTTAATTTAAAAACAATAAAAAAATCAGTTAAATACTATAAAAACAGTATAAGTTTATTTAAAAAGATACGGTACACTTTTTTATTATAGTTAAATTTTTAGAGGATGCGACGGAAACAGTGAATCGCTGTATTATATTAATATATATTTAATATATAATATAAATAATTAATTTATATCTAATACTAGGTGAAAGATCCGTTTTTCGTACGGAAGAAAAAAAACAATGTTCTGATGAGGATGAGAAAGAAATTAAATCGTGAGATTTAAGCTTGCGTGGATGATGCGTAGCGTACGGAAGCTAGCACGAGACTGAACTGAAGCGACCGCGTGGGGTGACCAGTAACAAGGTCATGCTGTCCGAATCGCCAGCAAGCGTACGAATGGCGAGTTCAATTTTACTTGAAAAAGTTGGACGAATAACGAGTTGTACGAATAGCGAGGCGGACGAATGGCGGCGTTCCACTGTATTGAACTTTGCCGTTACTTAAGTGATGATAATGCTTGATTAAATTAAATTCTTACTATTGCTTATATTTGTGGATATTGTTTGTAATTATAGCTGTTTATTATTGTAACTCGTGAATTAATTGGTATTGATTTTAATTTGCTAATCATTTTCTTATCTTAATTTTTTAGAGCAATCAGCTGACGACAGATGATATTTGTGTCCTGGAATCCTTCAAAATCCTGAGATTCTTCTTCTTCTTAAATCGACAACGATCAACTTTGGACCACGATCTAGTCCTATCTGATAACGTCAGGGTGAGAAAATTGAAGGAGGGGGCGAGATTCTCAACTCTTCCTGAATAAATCTGAGATAGTAAATCCCAGGGAGAAATGGACGAAACACAGAAAAAGAAAGAAACAGCCATGCCCATGCCGGGATTCGAACCCAGGTTCCGACACATCGGCCACACGGCAGACCGCTGTATAGACAGCTCGGCCATGGCGGAACGGCTATTCCTGTGATTCATTTTTCATTAAAACAAATTTAGGATGAACTGCATACTTTAGCTTTGCATGAATAGATAATTCTCCTCTCAGTGAAATCTCCTATGTTCTTGTCATATGACTTTCTAGATATCCTATCACGGCGAACCTCTAGAACGATCCGTAGAATGTCCTGAGGAATAAATTCTGAGGTGTTTCCCATTGTCTTCCTTAGGAAGTCATTATGGAAAGGCTTCAGACATGAAGATAAAGAAGCGACAAACACAGGAAAGCAAATGAACATCCACGTTAGCGCCTGGATTCGAATTCAATTTCAATATAATCCACACTTTCTTGTAATATCGAGTATTTATCAAAATAGTTGTTACAAATGTGGATCGCCAATACTTTCTATTTTTTGTTTTTGTATATAATTGTTATTGACTTTATTCTCAATTTAATTTATATTAATTGGATTTCTATTTTTTTTCTTTTAACTCACAACCTTAGTCTCTGTTCCACATCTTTACTTCAGGATAGTCCTTTGACCTACCACACCTCGTATGCAAACAAGTGAATGACTGGTAACTCTTCCTTCAACCATCACCCAGTATGAATGAAAAAATGTGAATTAAAAGAATAGAGTATTTCGATTTTTTAACCATTATAAAAAGCTTCATAGTCTAGAACATTGTTTCAACAATTTCTTTAGAAGTAATTGAAACACTGAAATGACCTACGAAATCCCACTTACAAGGATACCTCTCGAACCTGGAAATGGCCAATTTTAATGATCTGTACAATTAATCAATTGCATCTTTAATCATTACAATTGATCAAGTTAATCATTACAATTAATCTGTACAATTCAGCTCTGTACGATTAATACATAGGTTTAATTTTTTGTCCGAGTATGGTCTAATCATTGTTGCATATAAATATTGTATTTATCTCCACAAACTTCTTTTTTCAAGTTAATGTTGTATTGCTTAACACTACCATTTAGTTTATATTCTGCTTTTAGGATTTAGTTTCTTAAGGTCCTTCCAGATCTTTACAAACAGTGGCCGGGCACTTAAATGAAAATTTTGGTGCTGTTTAAGTTAAACTTTATTTTCAAACTGACAGTGGGACTTCTCCAATAGATGTGGCAAATACAAAATGGCTTTACAGGAAACTTTGAATTTACTGCAATTAATACTAAAGTAAGAACATTTGCAATTAATTTCTTTTTGTATTTTTATGCTATGTTAGTTTATTGGAGAAAAAAAAAAAAAAATTCAGTTTGGTTTATATAATTCAGTTTGGTTTAGTTGATATTTGCAGTGAAGCTGCTCTTCGTGGGATTCGTTCTTGAGAAAAAGAAGGGAAGTGTAATAGAACGTCTATTTAAAAGGGAAGTTTATAGAAAGTTTAATAATTATCGTGATAATTATTAATGTATTCAGTTATCCATCGCGTAGTGAACAGTATTAATTCCTGTTTTCGTGTAAAATTATTAAAATTCATTGTGATTATTATTATTAGGTTCCCTTACAAGGAAACCTCTCGACTTTGGAAATGTTCAATTTGCCGCGGCAAAGGCAAAAATTTGAAATTCCGTTTTTTTTTGGGTTGTTGAATATTACGAACAGGGCCGTCGCGTGGTTTGTTGTTGCCCGGGGCAAGATTTCGTCAGGCGCCCTACACTTGATATTTGCGCCCCCCCCCCCCCATCTCAAAAAAAAGGGATCTTGGCAATTTTTTAATTTTTATTTTGCCGTGCCGAGGCGCCCCTCTTGGTCCCGCGGCGCCCGGGAATTTCCAATTCAACAACCAAAAAAAAAAAATCGATCGCCCCTCCCACGCGACGGCTCTGACTACGAAAATTTTTTTGTTCTCAACTTTTTTCCATTTTTACATTATATGGAAACCTCTCACATGAAGAATAAAATAATAAAAGGAATATTATACATTAATATTGGTACGTATTTGGATAATTTAACACAAATCAACAAATTTTCAATCTTAAGTGAAATTTTAATAAATCGATTTCTATTTTCAAAAATAATTATTTTTCTTATTTTTCCTCGAGTTATTTGCTAGTTTTATTTTTTTGCAATAATTTGATAAAACATTTCCCGTTTCATTGATACACTTAGATATTTTATTTATTTGTAATTTATTTTTGTCTGTCTGCTGTGAATTCAAACTTCAGAAGTAAATAAAATTCATAATGACGAAATGTTATATAAGTTTTGAGAAATATTACGAATTATTTAATGCAATAGATCCGTAATGAATTTCACAAATGCACATCATAAACATACCATTAAAAATCTTTAGATCAAAGCCATATATTCACTTACTCCACATTCATGGAAATGCAGAGGGAGTAAGTTAACAGAAGGGAACAGCTATCGTACTTTGTTTTATTTACTTTTTTTTCCTACTCTTCCGTTTCAATTCCGCATCTAAGATTTTGGTAATTCAATTAAATCAACCTATTTATTAATCGTACATAGTTTCAATAAAATTGAACATTTCCAAAGTCGTGAGGTTTCCTTGTAAGGGAACCTAATAATAATAATCACAATGAATATTAATAAATTTAGACGTAAACAGGAATTAATACTGCTCACAACGCGATGGATAACTGAAAATATCAATAATTATCACAATAATTGTCAAAATTTCTATAAACTTCTCTTTTAAATAAACGTTCTATTACACTTCCCTTCTTTTTCACAAGAACGAATCCCACGAAGAGCAGCTTCACTGCAAATATCGACTAAACCAAACTGAATTATAAGGGTTTTTTTTTTTTTGTTCTCCAATAAACTAACATAACATATAAATATAAAAAGAAATTAATTGCAAATGTTTTTACTTTAGTATTAATTGCAGTAAATTCAAAGTTAGCTGTAAAGCCATTTTATATTTGTAAAATCTATTGAAGAAAGCCCATTGTCTGTTTGAAAGTAAAGTTTAACTTGAGCAGCTTCAAAAGTTTGAAATTTTGTCTCAATCTATATAAGTCACTATTTTTTGGAAAGGTCCGGAAGGACTTTAAGAAACTAACTCCTAAAAGCAGAATATAAACTAAATGGTAGTGTTAAGCAATAAGACAATATCTTGAAAAAAGAAGTTTGTGGAATTGTATTTATATGCCACAATGATTAAAACCACACTCGGACAAAAAATTAAACCTATATATTAATCGTACAGAGATGAATTGTACAGATTAATTGTAATGATTAAATTGATCATTGTAATGATTAAAGATACAATTGATTAATTGTACATATCATTATAATTAGCCTTTATAATGGAGCTTTTTATAATGTTTAAAAAATCGAAATCTTCTATTCTTTTAAATCCTAAGGGCTAATCTGGTCTAATGATCAAATTTTTTCATTCATACTGGATGATGGTTGAAGGAGAAGTTACCAGTCATTCACTTGTTTGGATACGAGGTGTGGTAGGTCTAAGGACTATCCTGAAGTAAACATGTGGAACAGAGACTAAGGTTGTAAGTTAAAAGAAAAAAAATAGAAATCCAATTAATATAAATTAAATTGGGGATAAAGTCAATAACAATTATGTACAAAAACAAAAAATAGAAAGTATTGGCGATCCATCGCGCGAGTCCGTTTGCGACTCCATGCTATCTTACCCACCTCTATTTATATGGAATAATCGACATTCTTAACTCAAATCTTGATAATACACTGAATACCTAGTAATGATTTTTTTTTGTAAAAAAAAAAGTTAAGTTGATGAGGGGATCGAACCCACGACCTTCGCGTTAATAGCCCTACGCTCTAACCAACTGAGCTAACAGGCCACCTACTACATTCAATATTCCCGCCACCTACAACTGAGCTAACAAAAGCCGTTGCGAAGCATTGTGGGATATGTATCCACAGACAGACAAAACCGAGGGTACAAAGCGTGTTTCAGAAGCCTAATATATATATATATAAACTCGGTTCATGGCGTCAGGTGTCGCCTTCCGAAAGAATCTGCAAGAAGTCTATTCCAGGTCTTCCGGTCAAGTGTCCATTCCTCTTCCAGACTTCTAATCCTCATTGCTTTTTTAATATCGTCCATCCAAGCCTTTTGTGATCTTCCTCGTTTCCTTTTTTGATTTCTTTTGTAATCAAAAGCGATTTTGGGCAGTCTTTCGTCACTCATTCTTTTGACATGACCAAACCAAATTAATTGTTTTCTTTGAAGATCGTCCAATATGTTTCCTTTTATTTTCATCATTTCTTTGATTCTTTCATTTCTTATTTTTTCTATTCTTGATACCCTGCATGATCTTCTTAGGGCATCCATTTCCACTGCCGCTAATTTCTTTTTTTCTGTCTCCGTAATTCTCCATCCCTCTGCCCCATATAACAAGATGCTCTTTACAATAGAATTGTATATATTATACTTTCTTTTCCTAGAGACCTCTTCACTCCACCAAATAGAATTTAATAGTTTTATAGCCTTCCTTCCTTGACAAATTCTGTTTTTAATTTCTTGTGAGTCTCTGCCTTCTCTATTAATGTCTACTCCGAGATACCTATAATGCTCACAGCTTTCTATTTTCATGTTATTATTTAGATTTAGGTCCGTCTCATTTCCTCCTATGCATAGATATTTGGTCTTGCTAACGTTCATGTATAGTCCCCATTTCTCATATTCTTCCTTAATTGTTATCGTCATTCTCTCTAAATCATTTTTACTGTTTGCAATTATGACTTGGTCATCGGCGAACTGCAGAGTAAACATTGACGTTCCTTTCACATTAAGTCCCAATCCTCTGCAGTTTTCTTTCCAAACTTAATGCTGCTTCAACATAAATTTTAAAAAGTGTTGGGGAAATACAACATCCCTGTCTGAGTCCTTTATCTGTTATAAAGCCTTTTGATAATCTTTGACCTACTTTAATCTTTAATTTTGATTGTCTGTAAAGTTCTTGAATTGCTCTAATAATATTTAAATTTATGTTTATTTCCTTTAATACATTCCATAATTTTGCGATTGGAACATTATCATATGCCTTCGTTAGATCAATAATCAGAAGATGAATTTGATTTCCCACCGTCATTTCCTTTTCAATAATTTGTTTAAGACAAAATATATTATCCATACATGATCTTCCTGCTCTAAATCCACTTTGTTCTTCACTTTCTTTCATTCTTATTTCTTCTTCAAGAAAATCTTTTAAAATTCGTCCATACAGTCTACTAAACGTTGCTGTTACAGTAATGCCACGGTAATTTTCACATTTTTGTCTGTCTCCTCTCTTATAAATTGATGTTAAATATCCAATTCTCCACTCTTCTGGTGTTTCTTCTCCGTTTAAACATCTTTCGAATAATTGTGTAATTAATCTTAGTAATTTATCTATTCCATTTTTGATCAGTTCTGCTGATATTCCACCGGGACCACTTGCTCTTTGATTCTTTAATTTTTTAATTGCTGTTTTAACTCTCTCAAGTTCCAATAGTATAGGTTGTTGTATGGTATCAATATGTGTATTTTTTATTTGAAATTCATTTCTAGTTTCTGTAAGCAAATTCTTATAATATTCTTCCCATTTCTCAACCGATATTCCTTGCCATGAATTATTAATATCTAAATAATTTAATTTATAAAATTTTGATAACATATATATCAATATTATAAACACCAAACTGAAGAAAACAAACTGAAAATAAGAGTTAAGTGTAGAATTTTGAATATTGAAGAAAAGTTCGTTTATGATAATATCTTAAAAAATATCCACAGATATGCAAATATTAAAGAAAATTATATCAACAATAGCGCAACTAGATTTAGTTGGTTAAGGGTATTTGATATGCCAAAAATAAAAAATTATTTTGGTTTTACAACAAATGAATGTACATATTCAAAAATATTCGGTCAACTAATTTGGGATAACTTAAATTCTAACCAATTAGAATATGATATTGTAATGAAAAATATTGTTAAAAATTTCTAATTTACTAAAGATACATATTTTATTAACATTTCATAATTTAATACTGTAATATTTAAATTTAATAGTATAAAATATTATAAATAAAAATGTTATTAAAATTCTAATTTACTACGGATAATTTTATAAATATAAAATATATATTAGACTTGATTACTTTAGACACACATTGAACTTTACAGTATCTATAACACAGAAGTAATTTTGTAATTACATCTCATAGGACTGGTAAACATCTAAAAAAAAAGAAAAAAAAAGAAAGATAATGCGTTTCTAAAGCAATCCCTAGAATATTATCGTTCCTTAAAACAAGGAACGAAATCGTTTGCTTCTCTTCAATCAAAATTTAGAAAATTAAGCATCAATGATTCGATCATTATCATCTACAACTCCTACAGCCATACCATTCAACCTGTAATATGTAACGAAGGAAAATTCCTGTCTCCAATTTGTTTACGAAAATAAATTGGAAAATTTCCTCATAAAAGGAATTCCATAAAATATAAATCTCTATCTTTAGAATACATGATGTAGAAAATGATATTACTGTATCAATATTTGCTATATAGATATCAAGTAAATAACACAGAGCCCAATATAGTTTTACAGATATCGTTTAATCAATATAAATAATCTTCTCGACTTAAATATAAGTCATATCAATTATTCTTTAGTTAGTGTTCTAAACATTAATATCAGTTTATGTTGCTACAACACAATTTACCTCACTGCTCAAAAAGTCATGACTGTTGTAATATAAATAGCAATTAGAATTTGATATTTTATCATCTTCTTTTATTCGTACAACTGAATCGAACATTTCAATCACTTAATATAGGTCTATATATATAACTGTTTTCAGAAGTATTTATAGTTCTTGCTTCGCAATTCCAAAAGTTTCTTTTATATTATTTAATAATATCAATGACATAATCACAAGATAATCTTTAAATGATTCTAATTAAAGTTCGTTGCTTAATAAGTTAACTGACGATATTCGAATACATTCCTCGTTGCTAAGTTACACTATGTTAAGTTCAAATACTACGAAAATTCTTTCTCATCAGTAATGTCTATCACTTTCTTTAATTATTTATTTATATAGGTATTTTAAGTAAACGAACGAAATCATTTACTGTAGGAAAACTAAGAATTATCTTTCTGTTTCAATATTATACCAAAGTCTTCTTTTTACACACTTGAAGTAATCGTTCGATTTATTAAACTTGATCCTTGTATTCTTCATTGGAATCTATCTAATCCCGTTTTATACTTTTATAGATTTTATTGAAATAAAGACTCTACTTACACTTCAGTAGATCGCTAGTAGAATTGTTTGAATAAATACCATGAATCCCTTTTAGTTGTAGATTCATCCCGGTATGCTCTTTGACTCCATTCATAGATGATCTGTCGGACTCTTGATTCTACTTTCGGAGTAGATCTGGCAGATTATTTCTCCACGGATGCCAAACTCCGTTAGGATCAATATACCATGTCTTTCCCAATTTCACAAGACATGATTCGAATATACTCACACTGTTAACATATCAAAAAAAATAAAAGAAAAAGATTAACTCTTTTATGTTTACATTGCAAACGAAACACTTACTCTTTTTTACTAAAAAAAATATATATTCATTCTATTCTTAACATAAAGAATAAAAAAACAAAAACATGCACAGAATTTCGGTGCTTATTCATGATTGTTAACAATGTGTTTGTTTTTTTTTTTGTAATTTCGAGGCTTTCTTCACTCACTTGACATCTATTATTGACGTAATAGAGGTATGAAAAACAGTCTTCTCAAAGAATCGGTTTGTCCGATTATATTTCTCGTTATTTCTACAATACCAAAACACGAACAATAAATCAAAAAAAAACACAAATTGACTTCCTCATATTCTATGTTTTCACATGGATGTTTGAATACTATTTACCAATTCAAAAAACGGAAAACAAAAAAACACAACCTTTTTCCATTTTTAAATTACGTGGAAACCTCTCATATGAAATATAAAATAATAAAAGGAATAATATACATTAATATTGGTACGTATTTGGATTTATTTATTTATTATTTTGCTCTGAGTTTGGTAATTTAACTCAAATCAACAAATTTTCAATCTTAAGTGAAATTTTAATAAATCGATTTTTATTTTCTAAAATACACTCATTAACAAAAAAAACAACACACCTAGAAGGAGTTGTCCGATGGAAACAAAAATTGGTGGAGAGGAAGATTATGTACAGAATAGAAAATGATTAAAATTTCAGACAAATTGAATGATTTATTTCAGAGTTACAAAGTAACGAGCTCAAAAAGGTGTTGACCCACCTCTACCCTGAATGCAAGCTGCCACACGACGTGGCATAGAGTGATAAAGCTCCCTGATGGTCTCCTGCGGTATTTCTTGCCAAATTTGCTCCAATTGTCGGGCTAGGTCATCCACATTCCCTGGTGGATGCAGTCGCCTTCCCATCATATCCCAGACATGCTCGATTGGAGAGAGATCTGGGGCTCTGGCTGGCCAAGGAAGTGTTTCACAAGCAGCAAGACAGGTCATAGCAACACGTACCGTATGTGGTCTGGCATTATCTTGCTGAAAAATAAGGCCAGGGTACTGCAAAAGGAAGAGTAGCAAAACAGGTCTCAGAATGTCGTCGACGTACCGCTGTGCTGTAAGTGTGCCGCTAATGACGACCAAAGGGGTTCGGCTATCAAGGGAAATGGCACCCCAGACCATAACTCCTGGTTGAGGGCCTGTGTGGCGTGCAATAGTGAAAGCAGGATCGGCACGCTGCCCTGGGCGTCTCCAGACACGTCAGCGACGATCGTCAGGACACAGTTGGAAGCGGGATTCGTCGCTAAAAACTTTACGTCCCCAGTCAGCATCATTCCAACCGGATCGAGCAAAGCACCACTGTAATCTGGCCCGCGGTGTGAAGACGTGAGTGGAAGGTGGCGTAGCGGTCGGTAAGAGCGTAGATGTCGCTCTCTCAGCCGTCTGTGAATGGTCATGGTGGACACTCATGTGCGGGTCGCACGTCTGATGGTTGATAACGATGATCCAGGTGCTGTGACAGCTGATATGACAATCACTCTATCCTCCCGCTCTGCTGTGGCCCTACGTCGACCGCTACCTTCATGACGCTGAAATCTGCCATTGTCCACCCATTCCTGCCAGTATCTTCTAATCGCCGCATCACTTCGACCCATATGACGAGCGATTCTCCGATTTGCCCAACCTGCCTCTTTCAATCCAATGATACGACCTCTTTCAAACTCTGACAGTTACACGTAATGGGCTCGAATGCTGCATAGAAGCATTTTTTCAGTCGTTGAAAGGTATCTTAACTCTCAATGCAACAGAAATTTTGACCATCAGATTGAGAATCGCTTCTTATATACACCCGCTGAGTGCGCAGTTCCGATGCGCTGTAGCTCTCGCTATTCATTCATTGGACACCAAAGTTTATTCATTTGCATGGGCGGTCTCAATGTCATTGCATACGAAATTTTATTACAATCGGACAACTCCTTCTAGGTCGTCGTTTTTTTTGTTAATGAGTGTAATTATTTTTCTTATTTTTCCTCGATTTACTTGCTAGTTTTATTTTTTTGCAATAATTTGATAAAAAATTTCCCATTTCATTGATACATGTAGATATTTTATTTATTTGAAATTTATTTTTGTCTGTCTGCTGTGAATTCAAACTTCAGAAGTAAATAAAAATTTATAATGACGAAATGTTATATAAATTTTGAGAAAAATTACGAATAATTTAATGCAATTGATCCGTAATGAATTTGACGAATGCACATCATAAACGTACCATTAAAAATCTTTTGATCAAAGCCATATATTCACATACTCCGCATTATGGAAATGCAGAGGGAGTAAGTTAACAGAAGGGAACAGCTATCGTATTTTGTTTTATTTACTTTTTTTTCCAACTCTTCCGTTTCAATCCCGCATCTAAGATTTTGATAATTCAATTAAATCAACCTATTTATTAATCGTAAATAGTTTCAATAAAATTGAACATTTCCAAAGTCGAGAGGTTTCCTTGTAAGGGAACCTAATAACAATAGTCACAAAGAATATTAATAAATTTACACGAAATCCGGAATTAATACTGTTCACTACGCGATGGATAACCGAAAACATTAATAATTATCACGATAATTATCAAACTTTCTATAAACTTCTCTTTTAAATAGAGGTTCTATTACACTTCCCTTCTTTTTCTCAAGAACGAATTCCACGAAGAGCAGCTTCACTGCAAATATCGACTCAACCAAAATGAATTATAAGGGTTTTTTTTATTTGTTCTCCAATAAACTAACATTACATATAAATACAAAAAGAAATTAATTGCAAATGTTCTTACTTTAGTATTAATTGCAGTAAATTCAATGTTTGCTGTAAAGCCATTTTATATTTGCAAAATCTATTGAAGAAAGCCCACTGTCACTTTGGAAGTAAGGTTTTCACTTAAGCAGCTTCACAAATTTCATCCAAAATTTAATTTTAATAAATTTAAGTGACTATTTTTTGGAAAGGTCCGGAAGGACCTTAAGAAACTAACTCCTGAAAGCAGAATATAAACTAAATGGTAGTGTTAAGCAATACGACATTATCTTGAAAAAAGAAGTTTGTGGAAATAAATATATTATTTATATGCCACAATGATTAAAACCACATTCGGACAAAAAACTAAACCTATATATTGATCGCACAGAGATGAATTGTACAGATTAATTGTAATGATTAAAGATACATTATCCTTGTAAGTGGGATTTCGTAGGTCATTTCAGTGTTTCAATTACTCCTAAAGGGGTTGTCGTAACAACGTTCTAGACTATGAAGCTTTTTATAATGGTTAAAAAATCGAAATCTTCTATTCTTTTAAATCCTAAGGGGCTAATCTGGTCTAATTACAACAATTTTTTAATTCATACTAGGTGATGGTTGAAGGAAGAGTTACCAGTCATTCACTTGTTTGCATACGAGGTGTGGTAGGTCTAAGGACTATCCTGAAGTAAACATATGGAACAGAGATTAAGGTTGTAAGTTAAAAGGAAAAAAATAGAAATCCAATTAATATAAATTAAATTTAGGATAACGTCAATAACAATTGTGTACAAAAACAAAAAATAGAAAGTATTGGCGATCCACATTAGTAGCAACTATTTTGATAAATACTCGATATTACAAGAAAGTGTGGATTATATTGAAATTGAATTCGAATCCAGGCGCTAACGTGGATGTTTATTTGCTTTCCTGTGTTTATCGCTTCATTATCTTCATGTCTGAAGCCTTTCCATAATGACTTCCTAAGGAAGACAATGGGAAACACCTCAGAATTTATTCCTCAGGACATTCTACGGATCTTTCTAGAGGTTCGCCATGATAGGAACTCTAGAGACTCATAGGACAAGGACATAGGAGATCTCACTGAGAGGACAATTATCTATTCACGCAAAGCTAAAGTATGCAGTTCATCCTAAAAGGGTATAGCCGTTCCGCCATGGCCGAACTGTCTATACAGCGGTATAATTGGTATTGAATGGTACCGCGAATGCAAAGAAAATTTTTCGAGAGGTTTAATATTGTTGCGTGTTACAGCTACAGACGAAAGTTGCCGCTGAGGAAGGTACTGCAAAGGTTAAGATTAATGCTGCCTTTTATCGAGAGCATGTCTTAGAATCCTTGTATTGTGACGATATTCCCGTATTGTACGGCAGTGACGAAAGGAAAGTGTGGATTCATCAGTACAAGGCGTCGAGCCATACAACTAGAGCTACTCCGCTGTACATTTCCAAATTCGGCGACTGAAACCGGAATACTAGCAATCCTATACACTACAATTCCTGTAAAACTCTACAATGCATCTGGAATGGACTTCTGCAGGTTCGAATTACTTAAACGGGCTCTGGGAACACGACGGCCGAAAACAGTAGAAGGGCTTTGGGAAGCTTCCAAAAAGTATTGGAACAAGATCCCCCTTGTGTACCTCCATCAAGCAATTGAAGAATCAATAGAAACTGCGATACAGAGCCATTGCCAGAATGCAGGGCACCCCACTGAATGCAACCTGTGATGGAGAAAAGGATTCTGCTAAATCTATGACCTGATCAAAATCGACCGAATAAATGTGAATCAATCCTCTGTATATATTCGTTTCATCACACCAAACACAGGTTGTTCCACTGACTTCGTAGCCCTCGTTCTCTTTGTTAAGAAATACTTCACGTTACTTGAAATAACATAATCTGTCATTGGAGTTCTGTAAGTTAAATTGCAATTATTAAGGAATATCTCTAACGTTCTCCCAGTTTCTGGTTTGTTTTTGTTTTATTTTTTTCCACAGCTCGTCTTGATGTTACTGATACGGACCCAACGATGATAGAGAGCGTGAACTCATGAAACCACAGTCACAGTTTTGCTGTTAACGTTTACGAAAAACT
>JAFIDM010055383.1:0-10445 GCA_023159025.1 Thereuonema tuberculata | reverse complement strand
TTGAAAACAGATTGCTTTTAATCCTTTCTGTCCACAAATTTGTAACTATTTTACAATATATAAAATCTAAGCTCTTTCTTATTTTATTTACTTAATATCATAACTACTTGACATTCACACAGTTATCATATAAATACTGAAATAATCTATTCTTAGAAGAGATGCAACTAATCACTTAAAACTGGTTTGGTAATCATTAAAAAGATTTATTATAAGCTAATTCAAAAAAACAAAATTTAATATTACACCTCTTTTTTTTTGTCATTCCAAAAGTGGTGAATGGTCTTTTAGTTCAGCAGATGGACTTTTAAATGAGAACGTAATATTGAGAAAACTGTGTAATACTCAATTATCAAGACATGCAGGAAAGACATTCAGCTTACAAATATATTAAAATAGAACAAATTTTCTTAAGATTTCTCAATTTAACTGAGTTTCTTCTGGGATAATGTTTTGGAAGTGAAGTTTTTTTAACACATCCGAGACCTCAGTATCATAATCGATATCTATGAAAACAACTCAAGTCTGAGTTTCAATTGAAAAGGTTTTGGATAACAACAGACTGATCTGTTATGGGTGAGATCTGAAGTCACTTAAGTCATTATATTATGATATAATGAGAGATTAATTATTACCGAGAAATGAGATTTAAAGATACAATATAAATACTTTTCGGGTGTATCTTATTACGTTATTTTCTTCTCAATTCTTTATTATTAACCATTCTCTATTCAGCAAGGAATATTTTCTTTGATTATTACAAAAATAGATAATATTCTTTTTAATTTTCTAAATTGTTCGGATTCTTTTATTTTATTTATTTTGTTATATTTTATTGCAGTAAATTTATTTCCATAATTATTACTTTAATTTCTTCTTTTTAATTAATATAGTATGAATATTTGTCTTTCTCAATTAATATCGCTCTTCGCTTAATCGAAAAAAAAAAAAGAAAGAAAGAAAGGAAGTGAATACAGTATATAGTGATAAGGACAAGTTTTAGAATTCCTGCCTGATATGTTGACATAATTGTTAGCCTCGTTAAAAAAATGTTATTTCCCTAATGTCTTGCCCGTATTTCCTTGGCTTTGGTCTGATTTTTATCCACATTATATACTTTGTGACTGATTACATTTTTAATTAAAAATAAAATTATTTAAATTATTTAAAATGTTTGAGGATTTTTGATTGCATCATTAGAAAATGGTAATTAGTACAAAGATTATAAATATTAATTAAAATGTTATGAATTCAAGGTCGCGCAAGTAAATTTATCGGAAAGACAAATTTAATTTATATTTCAAATTAAAACTTCTTTAATTAGAGATTGTGTGGATAATTTTATATTTAAAATTATAAGTTATTTTTATTAATGCTTTAAACATAATTTCATACAGTGAAAACGAAAATTAAAGGAAGTAATAAATTTGAATTTATTACATGACGTCATAAAGAGTATTTAAAAGCGAACGTGAGCCTCGATCTCATACCACACAGACCCACACACTCTCACGGACTAACGAAGGGAAAAAGAAAATGAACGAGATTCTGTGAGACGATACACACATCGCAGTGACGTCATCAAAGAACGCAGCAGATAAAAGTTTGTCACGAAAGGTGACATTGAGAGTTTTTCAAAATGTGCAGATACTGAGATCTGGCACGAGATTGTTGCTGACGTAAAATGACAAAAGCAGACTCGGTGGTGGCAAGACGCATCGGCAATGGAAATTAATGCCGGGAAATTTCAACAGGAGTCAGAGACCCGATATTGAAAGGCACAAGGTATCTAAACCTTATGAGAATTAAGCATCCACCTACTATAGAAGTAAATGCCAACCGTACCGATACAAAGTAATGAGAATTATAGTAAAAGGTTAATTTTCCCTGATAACAGTAAGAAAGCGAAATAGCGAATTCTAAGGCGTTCATTAAGTAAAGGAACGGACCGAACCATTTCCTAACGAGGGATGCGAGTGTCAACGCAGAAGTAACCAACTTCACAATATGGGAAAGAAGACAACATTAGATTTTACCAACAAACTGTGAGTTATCTTATCATTATTTATTACTCATATTTTTGGAAGAGGATAGGAAGATACAGTAATTTTGGAAAGTATTAACTGGTAGTAATAGAAGAGGATAGTTGTAAACGGAACAGATTATTTTTCCAAGGGAATAGGAAGTGCGTTAAATTAGTGCTACGAATTATTTATTGAAGTAAAGAAATTTGAATAATAACTGATTGACAGTGTCAAGATTAATTTCAGTAAAGTTGAAATTAAATGTTTTCTTTTCTATTCGAGGAACAATTAAAGTAAAGAAATTAAAGAATAAGTTATTAAACTATCTTATTTGATTCAAAGGCGTGAATCAATAAGTGAATTATTTATGTTAAGGTGAAATCAATCGCAGTGGAAGTAAATAATTATACAAGTTAAATTATTAGCCAATTATCGATTGTGCTTCATATAATTAGTATGCGGATGGAGAGTGAAATTGTTATAATGAGAATTCATAACAGTAAAAGTGCGAATTCAGATAATAACTGAGACGTGCGTGAATATAGAATCAACGCATAGTGAAGGAAGAAGAATTAAATTGTTTGAACTATGTTTCAAAGATGTGATTTATTGAACAGTGAAACTTTCATTCTTTTCATTTAAGTGAATAAATGAAAAGACTCATACTGTAAATAATTTTTATTTTCATACAAAAAAAAAAAATATTCTCCGCTCTGCTATTTCATTATTATTCTCTACAGAGATAATAACAATAACAGAATTAACACTCAGATATATTTGAGGAGAAAACTTAAAAATTATCAGATATATATTTTTCATGCTTGAATAAATAACAGATTGTTTCTAAAGCACTCATCTAAGTTATTCTAGAGATTATAAATCTTATTTTACTAATCGCTGAAAGTAAAATGTTAGAACGAATCTAAGCTTGGAAATTATTTTTAGAGGAATAAATTTGACCATCCGTTTTCCATGTTTTGGAAGATAGGTTCAAAAAAACTAATTGTCATTAAAGACATCGGGAAACGTTTGAATAGGCTTAACGTATTAAAATATAGCATTCTTGTTGATTTAGATTAATAATTTGCTAATATCTTCTGATAAGACTTATATAATTTTAAACCATGTATATCATCTATCACAGTGGTGGCCAACCTTAAGCATACCATGCGCCAATTTTTTCACAGATGAGTTCAGTTGCACCAGACAACTCCATTTTAACAACCCGAAAAAAACAAAAAAAACGACAATCCCATTTTCACAACCAAAAATAAAAAATAACCAATCAAAAGGATGCAATGCGCCACTTGTTATCATCCAATGCGCCACGCTGGGCGCATGCGCCACGGTTTGGCCACCCCTGATCTATCAGTTCGTATGTCTGTGATCGAAAATTAGGAAATTGAAACTAGATTGATAGTTTAATTTAAGGAGTTAAAATTACTTCTGTATTAACAAATAATTATTTTTATCTTCCGAAGTGAAAATATGAATAAATGGAATTAGAAAATAAGCAAATATTTTTCGATCCTTCAAAGTTTTTCAGAAATTTCTGAGGGAAAATTGTGTTTATTTAAATTAATCTAAAGTAAAAATGAAATTTGAAGGTAATTGTGTTTCTGAAATCCCATGAAGAACTCTTTCGCTAAGAGTGGAATTACAGTAGACGTTATTTTGAAATTTTAATAGTATTTGTTTATTTGAACATAATGAAGTAGATGGTTAAACAATTAATATTTAATTGCATAATTAATCGCAACAGACAAATTGATTGAGTATTGATTGATAAAAATTCGAACAAAACACGATGCAAATGAATCTATGGGTAACAACTGTTATAAAAGATTTGAAATGGAACTATTTTTGTTGGCGGACTTATTCAGAATGTTAAACTCCTACATCTTATTTGCGAAACGAAATATATATAAAGATTTAAGAAATTGAATCCGTCAATGAAATTCTTTTCTAAATAATGGAAATGAGTTTGTAGAGATCAAATTTCATTGATTACATCTTTGAATTTATATGTAATATATTTGAGCATTTTTTAGTGCATTATCAGAAAATGGTAATCAGTTCAAAGATTATGAATCTATATTACTAAAATCTTTTATTTCTCTGTCTGTCTGTGTGTCTGTCCGGTGCAATTTTCTGTGAGAATGGAAAATAGAAATAATTTTTACGATGAAACATCTGCGACAGGAATCGAACCTGCAACCTTCTGATCCGAAGTCAGACATCTTATCTATTAGGCCATGGGAACTACAACTCTCTTCATATTGCTTTTTTGACTTATCTGTCAAAACTGAACTGAGTTTGACTGAAAAGTAACAATCTATATTCCTAAAATCTTTTATTTCTCTGTCTGTCTGTGTTTCTGTCTGTCCGGCGCAGTTTTCTGTGAGAATGAAAAATAGAAAGAATTTATAGAATGAAACATCATCATTCTTAAAAGAGCGCATGCGTGTAGCTACTGCACGTGCAGCTTTATCGCTCTCCAAAAAATCCTTTTTTCCATTGCTAATCCAACTTTCAAGTGCTTCAACATATCAACAAAGAAACAGCAGAAATGAGTGAGTACAAAAAATCCAAAATTCATTGTCTTAAATGTAAGAAACTCTTAAAATGCGAAGAACTTAAATGTGCATCGTGTGGCGGGGAACAGCATTTAAGATGTGAAGAGGACAGTGACGAAATAACAAAAGCTAGCCCATCTAAAAAAAGCTTATGGAAATGTAAAAACTGTATCAGAAGTGCAACAGCATCTACAACAAAATTAGAAAGCAAAAACGTTTCAATCAGAAATAACAACCCCAGTAGGCAATAAGGAGAATCTCCCCGAAGACACATCAGTGACCTTGACCTGGTCCATCCTCTCAGAACTGAGGGCTAGAAAATAAGAAATTGGGGGCTTCAAACAAGAAATGAGGGAATTCAAAACAGAATTATCCGAATTAAAAGATGGTATGACCTTCATAAATCAACAATATCAGGACATTATTGATAAATTATAAACGAATCAAAAAAGATCTCAAAAAGATAAATGAGAAATCATTAACTATAGAAAAAGCAAATCAAACCAATTCGGAAAAAATCACTCAATTGGAAACACAAATTGAACATTTGGAAATTATGTCAAGGAAAAACAATTTAGAGGTGATTGGACTCAAAGAACCCCCAAATGAAAACATAACAGACACTGTCAGCAGGCTAACCAACGCCTTACAACTTAAAGACCAATGGGACAACATCGTTGCTGTTCACAGATATCAATTCTATAATAAAACCAAAGTTAGGCCTATAATTATTAAATTCACCAATCTAAAACCCAAAACATTATGGGGTGATACCATCAAAAAAAAGAAAATCCTGAACAATGATGATATCTTTAACAATCAGGATCAGAGCAATATCTATCTGAATGATAATTTATCATTAAAAAAAGAAAGAACTCCTTTGGAAAACGAAAAGTTTTCAAAAGAAAAAAATTACAGATTTGCATGGACCAAAAACCATAATATTTTCTTGAGGAAAGATGAAAACTCAAGAATTATCAAAATTGAAAAAGAAGAAGACCTCAACATAATCTAAAATCATTATCCTGCAGAAAAGAATTATTTATGTCAAAACTAAGAAAAAATGGAAGATTACACCACCAGGGGAGTTCTCTTCAACAACGAAAATTTAAACGAATGGCAATTTGATAATGAAACTCGAACTTCTCAAATGAAGTCCGAAACATATTATTCTTAAATATTAGAAGCCTCAAAACAAATTTCAATTATTTTATAAGTCACATTAACAATGTAAATAGTTTCGAAGCAATTATTCTAGTAGAAGTAAACAGAAAAGAAGAAGAAATTTCTTATTATACTCCTCCAAACTATTATATTTTACATAAATTAAGGAAAAATACAAGAGGAGGTAGTATAATAATATACTTCCAAAAAACACTACAATGTTGAGACTTTAAATATAAACACAATTACTTTCGAAAATATAACCTGCACAATAAAAAATAACCTAAATAAAAAGCAAAATGCCTTTAATAATAAAAATCTCACAAAATTTTTAGCAGTTTATAAACCACCGCATACTAATAAGCCACAATTTCTAGATGAATTAAATAACACCCTAAAAGAAATAACGGATAAATCAAATTTGAGTAAAGATCTCATAGTTGTCGGAGATATGAATATTGACATTCTAAAGCAAGATTCACTCACGCTACAATACACGGAAATCTATTTAACATTTGGCCTCAAAAATTAAATCTACGAAATAACTCGAAACGTGAAAACGGCAAAATATACTTCCGCCACTTGTATTGACCATTGTTTTGCAAAAATTCACAACGCCACATTAACTGGAAACATAATTCGTATTGATATATCTGACTACTATCCACTCATAATAGAATATCACACCCTCAACGAGCAGCCCATTAACTCAAAACATAAAAACAACAACAAAAGAAACACAAAAAAGGACGAAAGCTATTTTAAAGAGAATATTACAAAACTTATAACAAACATAAAAAATACCATAGAAACTGACCCAAACAAAATCATAAGTAAACTAATTAACAAATAAGGCAGAAAAGAAGCCAAAAATTTAACGTGCTGTACAAAGAATTTGAGAAACAAAAGACAAGAAACAAAAGAGCAGCACTTAAATTAATTGGAAATCGCCTTCTGCTCTTTTATTAAAATCCTTTCATCCCTACGAGTTGTAGGAAAAGGATTTGGTTGTTGCTGACAAGCACAACAATTTAATTTTCTTGTCTTTCTTTGGTTGGGGGTCACTTCCAGTTTGGCGGTGGCTCTCAGCTTAAGGATCTTGCCTTTCCGAGTCTTTTATCGGGAGAGGCAGGGTTGGGCTGATGATTCCGTAGAAGGATGAAACGGCCGTACCCAACTCCTCTCCTAATAATTGAATCGGAAAGGCGATTTCCAATTAATTTAAGTGCTGCTCTTTTGTTTCTTGTCTTTTGTTTCTAAACTAATTAACATTACCAATAAAGCCAGATTATATACATATAAAACAATAAAAAATAAAAAAGCCGTAAATGATATAGAAAGTAGAAGAAACAATGATAAACATAACTTATATAAACAACAGTGGATGACAGACGAAATATATAAACACATAAAAGAAAAAGATGAATTTATTTAAAAAATACAAAAATAACAGGACCAACACAAAATACGAAGAACAGTACAAAAAAAAAGAAATTGGATAAAAAATATTATAAACAAAACCACAAACAATCATTATCATAAAACACTAAATATTAATAACAACAGTACTGCAAACATTTGGAGTGTTATCAATTCAGAAATAAATAAAAAAACAATTCAAAAGACAACACACAAATCGATAGATTCATACAAAAGCATGGTATAAAAACAGCAAATGATAAATTAAGTAAAACGTTCAGACTGAAAAATATCAATGAAAATTGTAATTGCGATTTGAAGGAGCACAGAGATAATACAAGCAGTCAACTTCAATCCATGGCATTCTTTCCACCAAATATAAGCGAAGTAATTAGTTTAATTGACTATATGAAAACCAAAAATTCAGTGGGAATAGATAAAATTAAGACAAAAGATATAAAGGAACATAAGGAGATTTTTGCAGAACTAATAAGTGAGCTGTTTAAAATCATGTTCAATTCGAGTATTTTTCCATCAGCATGGAAAATTGCCAAAATCATTCCCATTTACAAGAAGGGTAAAGCAGATATTGCAGAAAATTATAGACCTATTTCAATTCTATCAAACGTTTCAAAAATAATAAAAATTGTTTTTGATAGATAGGATTCTAACTATGTAATAAATTACAACATACTAAAAAAAGAACAATATGCCTATCAAAGAAACTCGAGCACTATCAACCTTCTAAACAACTTTAATGAAACTATAAATCATAATCTAAATAAAAGCCTATATAATTTAGTAATTTTCATTAACTTCAGTAAAGCTTTCGATTGCGTAAATCACAATATCTTAGTAAAGAAATTGCATAATTTAGGAATAAGGGACAAAATCAATAAATTAATAGAAAATGATTTAAAACACAGAAAATTCAGAATAAATTAAACACTAAACAAAGTAAGATCTACAACATTAAGTCTGGCATTCCACAAGGTTCCAATCTTGGATTTCTTCTATTTATTCTATATTTAAATTCCCTCTTCTCAGAACTACAAACATCAACGGCCTATGCCTATGCAGATGATCTTGTTATACTGAACACACCCAAAGATTTATCAACAGCTCAAATTAGACTACAAGAAGACTTTAATAAAATAACGAACTGGTCACATGATAACAAAATGCACATAAACAATGATAAAACAAAACTAATGTTGATTAAAACAAAAAACAAAAGCCTGACTGACCTTTCACAAATCAAATTACATCAACACTCTTGCTACAGACAAAACTATCTTTCAATAAACTGCTCTTGCAGTAAGCTAGATATAATAAATATATATAAATATTTAGGTATTCACATAAACAATAACTTCACATGGACTAATCATTATATACAAATTACGAAAAAACTAAACACTTTTACTTACATGTTTCACCACATTAAAAACCTATTTCCACTCAAACAAAAAATTATTATTTACAAGGCTTTCGTTGACTCTCTATTAAACTACGGACTATCTTGTTGGATACATATCACCAAAACAGAAATGAAAAACATTGAAAGGGTTTTAAAGAAAATATTTAATTTAATCTTTTCAAAATATAATACTCTAAACGAACATCAGAAACGTCAATTAAGAATCAAACACAACATTTTATTACCAAAACAAAAAATTACCTATACACTATTAATAAAAAACTTTTATATTGTAAATAATAAAATAAAGACAGTTCCTAACATAACAAATACTCGTAGCAAGCTACAGAATATATTAAAGTATGAAAATCCAAAAAATAATTACGGCCTTAGAAACAATAACAGGATTTTAACGAAACTGCTCAGCCAGTTAGATCCTGAGATGTATAATGCAAAAAATATCGGAAAATTAAAAAATCTTCTAATAGAAAAAATAATCAACGAAAAAATAATTTGGAACATATAAATGAAAAAGCTAAAGAAACTATATCTTTATATCTTGTTTTATTTTATATTTTGTTCATGTTGCTCTTGTTATTTTTATATAATATTTTAATTCGCTCTAAATATGTACTGTTCTTATTTTTTATATAATATTTTTACTTCACTCTATTTTTGTAATGTTTTTACAAAATATTTCTTTTTTTAATATTTTTAATTAATGTATTCTTTATTATCTATCATACTTAACTACTATGACCACCTACACCACAGGTACGTGAGATTACCTAGTAGGACTGCAATGTTTAAATTTGCAAGAAATAAAAAAAAAAAACAAAAAAAAAACAACCGCAACAGGAATCGAACCTGCAACATTCTGATCCGAAGTCAGACATCTTATCTATTAGGCCATGGGAACTACAACTCTCTTCATATTGCTTTTTTAACTTATCTATCAAAACTGAACTGAGTTTGACTGAAAAGTAACAATCTATATTACTAAAATCTTTTATTTCTCTGTCTGTCTTTCTGTCTGTCTGTCTGGCGCAATTTTCTGAGAGAATGGAAAATAGAAATAATTTTTACAATGAAACATCCGCGAAAGGAATCGAACCTGCAACCTTCTGATCCGAAGTCAGATGCCTTATCCATTAGGCCATAGGGAGTACAACTCTCTTCATATGGTTTTTTGACTTATATCTGCTTTCCTTTCCCCCATCAATAAGGAATGTATTCAATCTTTTTTTTGAATCTCAACATTGTTTATTTATTTCACATCAGTCGTTTTATTTGTAATTCGAAACTGACAATTAGAACGATAATTGCCGAAACGTTGCAATATTTTAAATATTCTTACTTAACCAAATCCTATGTGATATTGAAAAATATGTGGGTGTACACGCCAGATGTTGGAGTAAAGAAAACAGAGTCAAGAAAGAGAGAAGCACTTTTTTTGAGGTGGAATACCGAAAAAATTACTATTTGCAACTCAAAAACCATCAATAAATGTAGCTCAAACGTCACTGAAAAGTGACAATTATAATTAAAATGAGAGTCAAAAAAGAATGATGCGATACTTCTATTAGATAGAATACTGAAAAATCACTATCTGTTACTCAGAAACCATCAATATTTGGAACACAAAAGCCACTGAAAAGTGCCACTTAGAATAAAAAAAGAGACTCAAAAAAGAAGCAGTATTTCTATTAGATAGAATACTGAACACTATTGTAACTCAGAAACCACTGAAAAGTATCATTTGGAATAAAAAAAAAAAAAAAAGAGTCAAGAAAAAAGAAGCAGTATTTCATTAGATAGAATACTGAAAAATCACTATTTGTA
>JAFIDM010055382.1:0-14212 GCA_023159025.1 Thereuonema tuberculata | reverse complement strand
TAGTTGTGAAGAACTGTGAAGAAAAGACTCAAAAAACGAGAAATCATAATTAACCAAGGTGAAGAAAGCTTAGAAGGTTATCAACAGAGGTTTCAAAAATCTGAAAAATGGTCAAGTTATAATAGTAAAGGGGAAGAAAGTAATTTACAACCAATGAATGGAAAAAAGAAAAAGAATTCCAATAAGGAAAAAGTTAAAAATAACGTTCCAAAGATAATAGCCTGGAATGTGAATGGTTTAATGAATAAGGATAATAGTGATTTAAGGAAAGTGTTAAATGACTTCGATGTAATAATTTTAATTGAAACATGGTTGTTAAAAGCTGAAAATATTGAAAATATTGGTTTAAGTATTAGGTATGAATGGAGTCATAAATTAGCAGATAAACAAAGTAAATTTGGAAGACCAAGTGGGGGCATTAGTTTAGGAATAAATAAGAGCAAGAGTATTAAATTTGTTTTGCAAAAGATTTATGAGGATTGTATTATTGTAAATATTGTGAGTCGAAAAGACCCCTATAAGTTTATTGCAATTTATAATAAAGATATAAATAGACTGTTAAATAAATTAAATGAAAACATTATAGAGGATTTAAAAAATGATGTAAATTTAATTGTTATAGGAGACATGAATGTGCGTGTAGGTAATTTAAATTGTAAATGTATTAATTCTAATTTTGAGGATGATTTATTATCTGAAGATAGAAACTCTTTGGATAAGGTGTGTAATAAAGATGGAAAATTACTTATGGAATGGGCAAGAGAAAATAATTTAGAAATTTTAAATGGAACTATGAAAACAATAATGTAGGAAACTGGACTTATATTGGTAATACAGGATGCTCAGTGATCGACCTATGCTTTGTTAATGAAAAATTCTTACAAAATGATATTTGTTTTGAAGTAGGGGATTGTTGGATATCAGACCATCTGCCAATCTCAATAAGAAATAAAGTATGTAGAAAAAATATAATTGAGAATGTAACAAAGAAATATATATGGGAAGTGAGTTTAATTGGGGAAAATATAAATAAATATCAACAGGTAATTTCAGAAAAATTAAACGATTTAAATTCTATTCATAAAATAAATGCATTTGATGAAAGCTTTACAAAATTATTAAAAGAGGGGGTACATAGTATGAGAGAAAAGAAAGAAAATATAGAAGAAAAGGTATGGCATGATAAAGAACATAAAGATTTAAAAAAGAAGGTAAAAGAACAGTTAAAAAATTTTAAGAGTGAAAATACAATAGAGGAAAGAAAAAAATATATAACATTGAAAAAACAATTTAAAAAAAATGTGCAAAGAGAAAAAAGAATTATGGGAGGAAAACATAAAAGAAAACTTTGATAGGATTAATACGGGTAAGGAATTTTGGGACATGAATAAGAAATACAGAGGTAAATTAAGAAATTGTGACTATAAAAAAGAAGTAGATGATGATGTATTGGAGGATCATTTTATCTCATTATTGGAGGGGGTTAGAGTTGAGAAGACTGAGAAAAGTAATAAAATTGAAAAAGGGAAGGAAAAAGAAATTGAAAATAGGTTAGTGAAGATAGATGAGGAAATAGAACTATTTAATGAAGAAGTCAAACTCACAGAATTAATGTCAGTTTTGAATCGTTTAAAAATGAATAAAGCTGCGGGTCCTGACGGAATAAAAGATGATTATATTAAGAATTTGCCTACAGAAGGGATTAAAGCATTTTTAAGCTGGATGAATTGGATTTGGAAGGCCGAAAAAATTCCGGATAATTGGAGAACTGGAAAAATTATCCCTATTTATAAATCGGGAAATAAATGCGACCCAATTAACTATAGAGGAATTACATTATTAAATACATATTTTAAGATATTTGGAGAAATTTTAAGAGGTAGAATAGAAAAATGGTTAGAAGAAAAAACTTTGATTGTAGAAAATCAAGCAGGATTCAGGAAAGGTTGTTCAACAATAGACAATATGTTCATTTTAAATACCTGTATAATTACAAGGTTAATGGAAAAAAGAAAGAAATTGTATGCTTTATTTGTAGACTTTAAAACGGCATTTGATTCCATAGATAGAACGATATTACTAAAATGTTTGGAGGAAATAGGAATAAAGGGTAAAGTTCTGAGAATAATTAGGAATATCTACGAAGAAACTATAGTTACAATTGGGAATTGGAACAGAAAAAATTAAATTTAATAAAGGGGTACGACAGGGGTGTGGCCTAAGTCCCGTTTTATTTATAATTCTGATTAATAATCTAGAACTGAAATTAAGAGAAGAAGGATGGGGTGGAACTAAGATAGGAAAAGAAAAAATTTGTAGCTTATTGTATGCGGACGATTTGGTGTTAATGGCGGAAACAAAAGCAGAATTAGATAAGATGATTAAGATACTTAAGGAATTCACAAAAGTTAATAAACTAACAATAAATTTAAAGAAAACAAATTTATTATTTTTAGGAGAGGAGGAAAAAGAGTGAAAAATGAAAAGTGGCACTGGGATAATGAAGAAATTTTAATTGTAAATAGTTATCAATACTTAGGAAGGTTTTTTACAACACAAAACAGTATAAATGAAAACGTGAAATGTAGAAAAGAGAAAGGTGTTGTAGCGGCTTGGGAAGTAATTAAATTAATAAAAAGATCAAAATTAGAGGATTGGAGTAAAATTAGATTTTTATTTAAAACAATGATAAAAAGTATAGTAAGTTAAGGAATGGAAATTGATGGATGGTTAATTAGAGAAGAATTTGAGTCTATACAAAATTTGTTTATGAAAGTTGTTTGGTCGATGGATAGAGATGTCCCAGGATATATTATTAATGCGGAATTAGGTCTGTTTCCTCTTCGTCTAGATTTGTTAAAAAGAGCATTTATATATTTAGAAAAACTAATAAATTTAAATACAACAAAACTGCCGAGAATATGTTGGGAAGATATGGTTGAAAAAGCAAAAATTGGAAACTTAAATAATTGGACTCAAAAGATTAATGAAATATTTATTGAAGCGGGAGGGGTAGTAGAATGGGATAGAGCGTTAGAGGCCGATTACTGGGCATCCAATAAAGGAAAAGTTATAATGAGAATTGGGGAAATAACTTTGCAAAAAATGTATAATAAAATACAATATTCGGCATACAATGAAGATTACAAATTTTTAAATTGGCAATTAAATGGTTCTTACTACATCTGTACGAAAGTTAAAAATAAGTATATAAAAGAAGTATATATTAAATTAAGAATGGGATGCTTATGGAGAAATAGTAAATACTGGAAAAAAACAGAAGATAAATTTTGTAGGTTGGGTTGCAAAGTAATAGAGGGATGGGAACAAGTCATTTTTGATTGCGAGAAATTGACTGAAGAAAGAGAAACATTGGAAATTAAGAATGTTAAGGATAGAAGAGGGTGGTGGTATAAAATATTGTCCTCTCAGTATATAAATCAATAACTATGTAAATTCATGATAACATTTATTGAGAAAGGAAAAAAAAATGGAATTAGTATAGAACTGGTTGCAATTGAATTGATTGAAAGTATATGGTTATTTATTTATTTATTATTATTATTATTTTATCTTCGTTTATTTCGTCATTTAGGAATTATATATTTGTAAATTAGTTATAATTTTGTTTATTTCTGGTGCTGCTTTGTTCGATTAATGAAATTGTGTATGTGTGTGTGGTTTGTATACAGATATTTGTTGTGTTTTTCGCCTCCTTAGGATTGATATTATTTGTATGAATATATGTACATTTATATTGTTAAATACTTATTTAGATTAGGAGGATAAAGGTAAAAATCAATTTTAAGATTAACTTGTATTGTTGTAATTAATAACTAAAACTTTTATAATGTAAAATAATAGTAAAACAGCTTTGGAATCAAGTCTAACTTGTAAAGGGTATAACCCGATTGAAGTTAATAAACTTATCTATCTATCTTGTGTGTTTGGTCCTTTATATTAATATTTACAAACACAAAATGGATAATATTGATCTTTTATATTTGAAATCTTTTTGAAATGGATAAATTAGTGCAAAAAGAGAAAAAAAAATATCCTTTACAATTATGTCCTTACAAAAAAGTTAATAATGGATTCTATCGATATTTTGTAAAAGGGTAATCCTGTTGTCACTCAAAATAATCTGCTTTAAAGAATTTAAGTGATTAGTGAGGACTTAGTGGGCCCGGTAGCCGAGTGGGTAAGGGCGCTTGGCTGCGGGTTGGAGGTGGCGGGTTCGACTCCCGAACTCGGCGGAGGATGGGAATTTTTCCACGCTTCTTTCTCCTCCAAACGGGCCCTAGGGTCTACCTAGCCCTCTATAGAATGGATACCGGGTTTCTTTTCCGGGAGTTAAAGGCGGGCGGGCGACGGGTCGACCCCCCGTCCTCAACTTTGTCCCGTAGGTTCTGAACACTGGAGCCTACCCTCCAGTTGCATTGCGCGGTCCTCTGGGCCTGATCGCAACTTTAACTTTTAATGAGGACTTAAGTATTTCTGTTTAGTAATGGAAGATTTCTACTGTTTGTGTTCAACGGATATTACAATTTAAAAACAAACATAGTCTTTTCGTATGTGTCGTTTTCACGACTTTTCTTTTTTTCAACAAAGATAAAATAATAGATAAAGAAGTTAAGAAAAAGTGAAGTATAACATTCAAGGAGAACAAGTTGTAAGTTCTGTCAGGAACTCGTCGCTTTAATTGATTATTTCTTTGAAATGAATAAATCTGTAATCTTTGTACGAGGGCTGTAAATAAAGTAGTGGCAACATTGATAGAACGCAATATTTAATGACCTAACACGTACAATTGCATTACATTCCTTCAATATAATCACCCGCAAAGTCTATTACCTTTTGCCAAATGTCTGGAAGCCGTAGGGGACCTTTGGCAAGGCGTTCTCTTTTGATGACGACCACGGAGCACACTATTACGCGGAGTACAGATGCCACGTCAGGAAATCGCGGCCTCGGACGGGTTCCTTCATCATCGGAAACAGGTCGAAGTCACAAGGACTCATGTCTGGTGAGTGTGGAGGGTGTTCTAAGACCACCCAATGCCACCTTTGCAATGAGAACTTGACATTCTGTGTGACTTGGCAAAGTGCGTTGTTATGCAGCACGATAGGGCGATCGTCTCGTAAGAAATGTGGACGTTCGTCCAGACATAGCCGGATGCCCTAACATAGCCGGATGCAGATGTTGCTCCAGTAATTGGCAGAAGCAGTCACTGGTGACGGTTTGTCCTGCAAACACAGCATGCATACGAATAACACCCTCGTATTCGCATGCCACAATCAGCATGAATTAAAGCGGCAATCTCACCCAGGTTGGCGTCCACAGAAATTTCGACAGGAACCCAGTCAGGTGAAGCTTATGCTGATTGTGGCATACGACTACGATGGTGTTATTCTTACGATGTGGCATCTGTACTCCACGCAATAGGGCGCTTCGTCGCCGTCATCCACATAGAACGCCTTGCCAACGGTCCCGTACGGCTTCCAGACAATTGGCAAAAGGTAATAGTCTTTTATATTGATTACATTGATTATATTGATTATATTGAAGGAATGAAATTGTAATGAAATTGTAGGTGTTAGTTCATTAAATATTGCGTTCTATCAATGTTGCCACTACTTTATTTACAGCCCTCGTATAATTATTGCATTGACTTACATATTTATTTAGGCAATTTAGACTTATTATATATTTAGGCAATAAGTGATTATTATATTTACTTAAATGCTAAGATTTAAGGTATAACGCTATATTAATATATCAGGTAAGCAGATGAAATGGGAAAATGGAAAATTACATTCTTCACATTGGCTAATAGAAAAGAATGCGAACGTCTGAAATATGACCAGAACGCAGGCTTATGATGATAAATAAGCCCCTGACCTTACACAAGCATCTCTGTGATCCCAGAAAGCATTGTGAAGTTTTTGAATCCCTAAAATGGATGGTCACGATATTCGTGTAATTGCTTTTTATGAGTGGAAGCTGCCCAGCAATGCCAGCAATTAATTTGCGAGGTCATTTCAATTCAAAACATTTTAATATTTTAATAATAATGTTTTATATTTAAGCCATCAGAAGTCAAGGTGAGTTTGAGAAAACCTCAAAATGTACAGCAGTTATTCTCGTCGGAACTTTGAGGTAAGGCCTCACTTCTAAGCCCCACCTCCTAAAAAGTCATGAACAGATATCGACTTTTTTGTTACTTAGTTAAACCAAAGCCCTAAAAGCTATAAAAAGTTT
This sequence comes from Thereuonema tuberculata, assembly GCA_023159025.1. Taxonomy (NCBI): domain Eukaryota; kingdom Metazoa; phylum Arthropoda; class Chilopoda; order Scutigeromorpha; family Scutigeridae; genus Thereuonema; species Thereuonema tuberculata. The sequence continues at coordinate 7,951 of JAFIDM010055382.1, read as the reverse complement.
TGCAAAAGCTGTAAAAACAACGTGAGATTAAGGTTTTGAAAATAGGAAAAATCATAATAACGTGGAAATATATATATATATATATATATTGTGACGATACTCATATTTCCGTATTTAAATGTAAATAATTGTAAGTTTAAAAATTATATTGTTGTTACAAGAAAGAAATGTTGTAATAATGAAAAAAGAATTTTATTATTTATTGTTGTTATCAAATGCAAAAACTCTTTTAAGACCTAGCTAATTTAGATTGATTTTCGAAATATAGGCTAAGTTAGAAATTTAGTGATTTTTAGTGAATTTAGGAAATTTAGATTAATTAAAGCTGAATTTCAGATTAATTTTGGGAATTTAAGATAAGAAATATAAAATTTTAGTTTTAAGGAATTCATTTTCTATAATTAGGATTAGGTTTAGCTTTTTGCAGGTGACTCATGCGCACCTGGGAATTTTCCGACCGCTCGTGGATCTTTCCATGACGCGGTCATGCCCAAATAAGGGAATGTTAGGCGTTATTGAATTTTATTGGTTTATTAAAGTTTCTGAAGATATGATGTAACATTTGACAGGCAATGCTCGCTGTCTCATTCTTTCATTGGACGATAGCGCCGTGACGCAGCTTTGGCACGTCATTCGACGGTTTTTAATCCCCTGCCAAGAGACAATCTCTCTCTCTTAGCCGACCTCTCTCAGCCAACCTCCATTTGCAGTGCGCTTGGCCGTTCTACTCGCTGGCTCCTACATGTCACCATGATTGACTCGGTCGGGATAATGGTAGCTGGGTGTGTTAAACCCAGTTAGTTAGTGGAAGACAAAGGCTCCAAAGGAAAATAGCCAATCTTTAACCGTTATTTTGATTGAATTACCAGGTTAGTGCATGTAGTGTGCATGTTGAGCCAAAATAATGTAGTTCATGAATTACCGGATAGTGCGTCGAGCTAATTGCAGCATAGTGAATTCTTATTTAGTGAATTTTTGTGCTTCTAATAGTGAGTTTACTTAAGTAGGTGAATTTAGTGCTTTGAATCGTGAATTAATTTATTTATGTGAGTTTAGTGCTTCAAATTGTGAATTTATTCAAACCAGTGGAGTTATCATAGTGCGTCGAAGTAATGAAATTTGTGCAACGTCGGAAGTCAGTAAAGTGCTTCAGACATCATTTATTTACTTCAGTATGTGTTTTAGAAAAAGTTAAGTTGAATAATTAAATGTGTTTAGCAAGTTTACGCAATTTGACATTTACTACCTTCCAAGTCAGGAACAGTGTGATTTTTGTTTGTAGTAAAAAAGACCAATGAAGTTAATGTTACTGTTAACCACGTGTGATGCTTTCTTATTCAACCGTCGGTAAGGCGTGACCACTACGACTCGGGGTGTACTGAGCTAGTTAACCGCCGGATGTGACAAGAAGTGGGAGGCGTCTGGCGGCTTCAAGGGAAAATTACAAGAACTTATCGAGTAACAATCCGGTTGGTGCCCAACCCTTGCAGTCACTCCAGCATTCCTTGCACGAGAACCACCGTTCCATCACCTTATTTTGGCTCCCAACGTGGGGCTCGAGAAGTCATAGTGGGGCGTTCGGGAAGGTGCAGTTCCGTCACTATATATATATATATATATATACAGTCATTAACAAAAAAAAACGACACAAGATCATGTACGGAATAGAAAATGATAAAAATTTCAGACAAATTGAATGATTTATTTCAGAGTTACAGAGTTACAAAGTAACGAGCTCAATAAGGTGTTGACCCACCTCTACCCTGAATGCAAGATGCCACACGACGTGGCATAGAGTGATAATGCTCCCTGAAGGTCTCCTGCGGTATTACTTGCCATTTTTGCTCCAATTGTCGGGCTAGGTCATCCACATTCCCTGGTGGATGCAGTCGCCTTCCCATCATATCCCAGACATGCTCAATTGGAGAGAGATCTGGGGATCTGACTGGCCAAGGAAGTGTTTCACAAGCTGCAAAACATTTCATAGCAACACGTGCCGTATGTTGTCTGGCATTATCTTGCTGAAAAATAAGGCCTGGTACTGCAAAAGGAAGGGTAGCAAAACAGGTCTCAGAATGTAGTCGATGTACTGCTGTGCTGTAAGTGTGCCGCTAATGACGACCAAAGGGGTCCGGCTATCAAGGGAAAAGACACCCCAGACCATAACTCCTGGTTGAGGGCTTGTGTGCGTGCAATAGTGAAAGCAGGATCGGCACGCTGCCCTGGGCGTCTCCAGACACGTCTGCGACGATCGTCAGGACACAGTTGGAAGCGGGATTCGTCGCTATACACTATACGTCCCCAGTCAGCATCATTCCAACCGGATCGAGCCAAGCACCACTGTAATCTGGCCCGACGGTGTACAGACGTGAGTGGCAGGTGGCGTACCGGTCGGTACGAGTGAAGATGTCGCTCTCTCAGCCATCTGTGAATGGTCATGGTGGACACTGGTGTGCGGGTCGCACGTCTGATGGTTGATAACGATGATTCAGGCGGTGTGACAGCTGACCTGACAATCACTCTATCCTCCCGCTCTGCTGTGGCCGTAGGGCTACCCCTTCCTTCATGACGCTGAAATCTGCCATTGTTCACCCATTCCTGCCAGCTTCTTCTAAGCGCCGCATCACTTCGACCCATATGCCGAGCGATTCTCCGATTTGCCCAACCTGCCTCTTTCAATCCAATGATACGACCTCTTTCAAACTCTGACAGTTGCACATAAAGGCATTTTTTCAGTCGTTGAAAGGTATCCTAACTCGCAATGCAACAGAAATTTTGACCATCAGATTGAGAATCGCTTCCTATATACACCTACTGAGTGCACAGTTCCGATGCGCTATAGCTCTCGCTATTCATTCATTGAACATTAAAGTTTAATCATTTGCATGGGCGGTCCCAATGTCTTTGCATACGAAATTTCATTACAATCGGACAACGCCTTCTAGGTGTGCCTTTTTTTTTGGTAAAGAGTGTATCTATCTATCTATCTATCTAGCTATATATATATATGTATATATATATATATATATATCGTCGTACATATATACATCGTCACACTTTTAATGTCACTTCCTGTGTTCAGGCTAACCAAATGTGCATTAAGTGTTTCCAGGTGTTTCTATCTTCCATCTTCTGCTATTCCCCCAGTTTTAGTGCATATCTGGATCATTTTTAGTGATGCAACATTCAGCAAATGAGTTGATAATGATTTGGGTGGAAACTGCTCTCAGGATTTCTTTAACTTTTAGTTTTATTGGAGCTCTTGGATTTCCATGTCTAGTCAAATCTGAGCGCCTTTCATCTTATCGCTTCCATTCTTCATAGTACTCATGATATTTTGCTTTGAATGGAGCAGTACAACAGACGTCTGAAGGCTCAACAAACTTTGCGGATCAACCAATAATACATGCCATCGTCAACCAATAATCAACCAATAATACATGCCATCGTCGTATTCATTTTTTAAAATTTCATCCACTGTGTGTCAACGGAATGAATGCAAACAAACAATCGATGTTGAAAGGAAAATTGTCCCCACACTTTATCTAACCACATTTATGTTGTTTCTGGTTCCATCTATATGTTTTTGCATAAAGCAATCACAATACCTTTCATTTTTTTCAAATCACCTATTGCATGAAAAAAATTGTTGAATTTGTCCAATATCTAATAATTATTAATTACACAATAACATAGTTATTAGATATTGAAAATTTCAAGACAATGGCGATTCTAAGTATCAAAAACAAACATATAAATAGCATTTCAAAAATAAGTTTTCACTTATTAGTTTTGTTTTCATTTTTGATTTTGTTAAGTTGCTAACAAAGGATTGGAAAATTTTGAAAAAAATAAGAAATAAGAAAAATATCTATTTTACGATTCTAATAATTTTAACATTCTATTCTATTCTGGTATTAAATATGTTCCACTCAAGATTTGTTAACTTTCAAATTCGCGACTGGAAAACGAAAAAGAAAATAAAGATTGAAACTATAAAGAAAATAAAAGTTTCTTACATAGGGTGCCCATATTTGCCATATACAATTCATCTAAAATAAAAGAGAACTTTTCATTATAGCCTGCAGGTAAATTTGAATTATTCGTAAACAGTGACATTAAGAAAACTCAATGATTCATAAAAATTAGAGCAATAAAATTTGAACTTAAAAATTCCATGAAGTTTCATTATGAAAAAGTAATTTGAGAAATTACAAGGATTTGTAATACGTGAATCCAGATGAGAATAAACGCTTAAATGAATTTTATTACATCAAACAATAAGTAATTAATTTGAAGTATATATATTTCAGGATATATTTTTTTATATAAACAACATAGTATTGAAAAGATGAATAAGCAAAATATTTACACTTAGAAAGTATTGAAATTAATTACTTTCTTTTTAAAAAAAATAGCTCGTACATTTATTAATAAACTTTTATTAAACATTTTTCTTTTAGTTCAAGTTTTACTTACAGGATCAGATAATTTCAAGCATCCTTTTATTGTTTTCTAAAAGAGAACATTGAAAGCAATTAAATGTTTTAAATACAATATTTTCCAATTTATGTTTAATGAAAATATTTTTCAATTAATAATGCATTCTCAATTCATTTATCTGAGGGAATAAAAGTAATGGTTGTCTAGAAGTAATGGGCGCCACTAATGTTCGGTGAGAAAGTGATTCAGTGAAAGCAATTCTGTATTTGTATAGAGATGCCCAGATATATAAATATAGCTTCATTTTAATGGATCGCAAACTACACCAGACTTTCTACTTATATATTTTCAAACAATATCGTTTGATCCTCGATGTCCCCGGATCTGCACATAGATCAGTGATTGCTGAAATAGCCCAGACCCATAACGACAGAAGTCAGGATTTTTAACTCAAATATTTCTTGAAATTTTAAAAAAAGTAACTGGCATTGTTTGACTGAGATGCTGGAAATTAAACTCCAAGAACTGAATGTAGATTTATCCAGATATTATTGGCAAAGTTGTTAATAATAATATAATGTGCAAAGATATAGGTCCCTAGAGGAAAAGTCAGGTGATACAAATGCTTCTGGAACAGTGATCTTTACTTAATTAGAGAAAAACGAGAACATCTCAGAAAAACAGCTGACCGAGGTAAGTCATCCTAGCTTGGAAAAGACAAGTAGCTGTAACGAAGAGAGTAATCAACGAAGCAAAACGGAAACCCTTTAGTACGCTTATTTCAGATATTAATTATCAGACAAATAGTCTTAAAATCTATAAATTCTTAGCAGCTATCCAAAATTGTAATAATTATCTATATAGAGAATCTTTGTAAGACAATGGTAAATTAATTACCAGCCGCAAAGGATTAGTTAATGTATTTGCATTCTTTATATCACAAATACAAAAGAAAGATTCCTATGCTAGGAAAGAAACAAAAAGGGTTAAAGGAGACTACAAAACTCCGAAATAAATTTATGAAAATACAAATTTTTTAAGCTCTGAAGACAAATATAATATTCCAAATAATATTGTAGCATGAACTCCAACAATTAAAAAACAAAAGTCCCCGGGAGCTGATAAAATTAATGAAGAATTTTTGAAACATGCAGGGAAGGAAGCAAGGAGATCCATCCGTATTTGGTTCCAATAAATCTGGGAAACAGGTGTTGTGCTTTACACAATGGAAAAAATCAATAGTTGTTTCTATTTTGAAAAAAGACAAAGATCCAAAGAACATAGCTAGTAATAGATCCATTTCGTTGACAAGTATAATTGAAAAAATCTTGGAAAGGATTGTCAATGCCAGACTGAACTGGATCTTGGAGCAAATAACATTTTTAGCGAATGAACAATCAGGTTTCGAATCCACAGATCAACAAACCAATATGTAGCAAAATTTAGCTAGACTCGTAAGAATGCAGTAGAGAGATCCTTACAGCGATGTATGTGGATTTCAAATCAGCTTATGACTGTACGTGTGTGGAAAGAAAATCTATTTCTCAGATTAATAAAGAATGGCATTAGATCGAACCTACTCCTAGGGATTGAATCATTTATTACTCAAAAGGGTATGTAAGGTCCAATACGAGGGCCTCTACAAACGATCTCCCTGAAGAGCCGTTACTAGGTGCATATTATAATTTAGGAATTAAAATTTAGTTCACCAATTAAATATTTATTATAAATAATGAACAAATTGGTAAACTAAATTTAATTCCTAAATTATATGTAAAAGGAATTAAATGCCTTTTATAATACAGATGATCTTTTTATATGGACCCAAACCGATCAAATAAAGAGCTGAGAAACAGTCCGAACAAATTCTTCATAAGGCAATGGCCTCTTTAGAAAACTGGTTTTACAAAAAACCATATGAGCATTAACCTTTCAAAAACAGCATTCCAGACATTGTCGCTGGCTTATAAAATCTTACATCCGAGATTAAAATGAAAAGACTCTGTAAGAACCTGATGACACCGTTTTACATTCCTAGGTATGACTTTTGATGATAAATTAATCTCGAAGAATCATGTGAAAAAAAACCACCTTGCGAGTCTCTAAACGCATAAATGTGTTAAAACGAATCGCAAGTTGTAAATGAGAATGCGCCCGAATAACCCTAAATATGACGTATCAAAAGTACATCCTTCCTCTGATTGCTTACTGTTCTGTATCATTAATCACTGCTCAATCACATAAATTAAAGAAGCTTGAAACTGTTCAAAATGAAGCCCTAAGACAAACACTGGTGTTATAAAAACAACCCAATTAATGCGATGATTTGTGTTATTGCAAATAAATCTAAACAGAAACTGATTGAAGAAAAGGCAGTGCTCCTTCACGAAAAGCTGTTAAGATTCCCAGGAGACCAATACTGGAAGAAATTAAGAAAGTTGAAGACTCAAATAGGATTTACACAGAAAGTAATTGAAGTAAAAACAAAATTTGAAATTAAAAGCAAACCCCAAATTTTGCATCATTTCCGAAATCAAGTTATAGTTCTTGGACAGCCTACATGTCGGTATAGTTTGCGTGAACCAATTATCGTTTTAATTAGCAGTTAGATAAGTTTATAAGGATGTCAAAAAACCATGATTGCCATCTCAAAATGGTAGCTAATAAAAATGGCGGCGAATCCAAGATGGCGGTTGTTGAGTTTTAAAAAATCAACTGTATCTCGAGAAGTATTCATCCGATTTCATTACACAGTAAAACCCCGTTATTATGCTCCCGCTTATAGCACTATCCCGTTCTTTACGCTCCTTTCATACGGTCCCTACAATTTTCTATATAACTCTGTATACTTTTACCCTCTTATAACGCTTCAAATCCCGCTTGTAGCGCTTTTTTTATATCGGAAACTTTGTATCAAAAAGAAATGTAACACTGTAAACATTTTTTTCTTTACCTGGTAGGAGGGAATCTTTGAACTCTTTGAAGTGCAGGTCTGTAATACAGTAAGTTATTGCAAAATGTCGAAGCGGAAATCCCTTTCTATAAGTGAAAAATTGCAAATTCTCCGTAAGTACGACGAGAATTCTACAGAAGTCAGAAGGATTTCGCAGAATCTCTAGGAATTCCCTCAACCAGTCTGACAACAATAATAAAAAATAAGAATGGAATAACCAATGCAGCGAAGGGTGGTTGCAAATGTAAAAAAGTAAATTGTGGAAAATATTAAGATGCCGAGGAAATTCTAATTGAATAGATTCATCAGTCCCGTGATGCATCAGTGCAATTAAGTGGCCCAATCATTCAAGAAAAGGCGCGTGAAATAGCGGGCAGTGCGATAAATCTGCTCTGAAAATATATTAGTGTTGCTCCTAGTGGTGTATCAATTGATGTTAATAGTTACTTGAACCGCATTGAAAATGTCATAATTCATAACAGTAGCACACACACACATACACACACATACACACACACACACACACACACACACACACACACACACACACACACA
>JAFIDM010055381.1:0-14217 GCA_023159025.1 Thereuonema tuberculata | reverse complement strand
ATATATATATATATATATATATATATATATATATATATATATATATACAGTGGAGCACCGTTTATACGTTTTCCAATGGACTGAGAAAAAAAAAACGTATAAATGAAAAAACGTATAAACGAAATTCACAAAAGTTACGAACAATTTCGTAATAATCAACAATAAAAAGTCAAATAAATAATTCTGCAACGCCTCTTACTATATTAAAACATATATTTAATAAAAAGTCAGAGGAAAATTAAAATATTACATGAAAATGAAATACAAGAGGTATGTAATACAAAACTTTTTATTCCGGATTTAATGTACAACTAGTACTACTATTCATATTCATTCAGCGTTTACAAAATATTTTGATATTTTAGATTGCCGGACTTATTGGAATGCAGAGAAAAAAGTTCATTATTCACAGTTAAAAGTGCCATCTTAACTTTATCATTTAAATCACTGCTAATGAGGTATTCTTGCATGGTGTTAAAACCTATGTTGTTTGTTGAAAACTTGGCAGAGATTTTTCAGTGCAATTTTCTAAGACTGCGTGCCTTTTCTAAGACTGGACAATCGGCAGGTGGGAATATGAGATTGAAATTCGCATTTTCTCTCTTCTTAAGTTCTTGAAAAAAACGTATAAATGAAATTTGCGATTTCAGGAAAACGTATAAATGAAATTATTTAACGTTAATATGCATTGGAATTTGCCGGGACCATTCAAAAAAACGTATAAACGAGAAACGTATAAGCGGTGCTCCACTGTATATACAGTGCAACTTGAATAATTCGATGCTGAAGGGACCACTATAAAACTTCGAATTATCCAAAACTTCGAATTAAACAAGTTACATCTTTTAACTTTAATTTCAGGCCAACTGAATGCTTGAAAAGATTATTCTGTCAATAAGTAAATATTTATTCAGAAAGATCATGGTATGAAAGACTTAACACTATATGTATGTAAACAAAATAAGATTTATATTACATAAGCTACAGTACATATCGATGGCTTAGCGCAAAAGTAGCGAATATCCAAGATGCAAGTTTTGAGAAAAAGCTAATTTAGTGGGAAACGTCCCTCTAAACTCAGGAACAATTCCTGGAAGTCTCATATTCGGTACAGATATTGTCATTGAGGTATACTACAATGGCATGGGGTTAAAAATTTGATTTTTGCATTTTTCAAGCAGTTTTGGTCGATTCGATAGTTTGGATATTATAGAAAGTTAGTTCCAATGAGATAGCTAAGGAAGAAGTAGCGAATGTGCAGATTCGCCACTTCTATCCTTATTAAAATTCATCACAACCTCCTTAAATGCTTGACCAAACTAGCGAACTACACTATTAGTTACGTTCATTGTTAGGGATTGATTAATATTAGCATCAGTATCAGCTAATATCCGTACGGTATCGGATCGGAAATCGAAGCGGATACCGTTGTTTACATTTTGGCCAAACCAAAGCTGTAAATCGCTTTGAAACTTCATTGTTCAGTAACTTTGGAACAAAAACAGATAGAAACATGCAATTTGTGACATTTTAAACTAGAAATTGATTAGAATAATCTTAGATAATTTTTGATAGTGTAATTTTAAGCTAACATTTTTCAATTAACAATTTATCCAAGGTGAGAAGGTGACAATGACCATGTGGCGTCATCTAGGGACAAACTAGCGAATACAGGCACATTCGCTAGTTTTATCACAGAAAAGTGTTCAGTCAGCAGAGATGAAACGGTCACATTCGCTTCTATTGCCATTTAAGTTTTTAAAAAAGGGTACTTTTTCGCTAGTTTAGGTTTTAAAATCACAGGAAATATGCCATTTTGAAGAATTTGCTAGTTTTGCCCTACAAGAAGGCTCTTCAAGAAACCTATTCGCCACAAAAAAATAATTTTGTATTTTACTGGATATTCGCTACTTTTGCGCTAAGCCATCGATATTATATTCAATACAGAAAATTAAAGTTTTTCAAAAAAATTGTGCAATATCTGATTGTTTTGTAGAATTCAGTCGCTTAAGGTTAGCAAAATCATCAAGCAAGTTTAGTGAACGGAAAACAGCTTCACTTACATAGGTTTGTCCTTCAATGTACCGACGAAATTCGGCGCTATCCCGTACTCGTTGGCGATTTGGCATTTCTTCTTCACACCCTTTTCCACCTCGCGAATGACGGCGACCTTTTCAGCAAACGTTAAATTCTTGTACACGCGTGGTTTACTGAAAGACATGGTGACACTGACAGCAGGAAGCTCGAATGGCGTCTGAAGCGTCACGTGTCGAACGGTGACGGGAAGGGGATTTCAGTTGTCACGTGTCGAATTTCTTAACGATGAAACGCCGAAAAGTCGTTAGGGTTCGAAAATTTTTGTAAAAAACTTCGAATTAACCACGATTTTTTAACATTGATTTACTAAGAAATTCAAGGGACTAAGAGAACGCTTCGAATTAATCACGATTTCGAATTAAAGACGTCCGAATTATCCTAGTTGCAATATATATATATATATATTATATACATACAGTAGAACCTCATTATAACGGACCCTATTATAATGGACGTCGCTTATAATGGACAGTTTTAAAACAAATTATCCACCCAAAACATTTCATGTAAAATAAGTTGCCAAGACTCACATGCTCATAACGCTTTCACTATTAAAAAGATATGAGATCTCATGTAGAGCCAAGCCCCTAACTCTAAAAACCCTATATCTTGGTCAAAAAGTATGGCTTGGCCGTTTCGTGGCTGTCGCAGACAATCCCATGGAGTAAAGGATATGGAGTATGCCAAGGCATACTTTCTGATCAAGTAGGGTTTTTAGAGTTAGGCCTTGTAGAGTGAGGGGCTTGGCTCTACATGAGATCTGATAACTTTTTAACAGTGAAAGCGTTATGAGCGTCTTGGCAACGTATTTTACATGTAATGTTTTGGATGGGATGAAATAGTTCCATGAAACGGCCAAGCCATACTTTTTGACCAATATATAGGGTTTTTAGAGTTAGGCCTTGTAGAGTTAGGGGCTTGGCTCTACATGAGATCTCATATCTTTTTAACAGTGAAAGCATTATGAGCATGTGAGTCTTGGCAACTTATTTTACATGAAATGTTTTGGGTTGGTTTCATTTCTTTTTATAAGATGAGATCTGATAACTTTTAAACTGTGAAAGCGTTATGAGCATGTGAGTCTTGACAACTTATTTTAGACGAAATGTTTTGAGTGGGATTTATATATTTACTAAGCAATACTATTAGAGAACTACATCGTTAAGATTTAACATCGCAATAATTAAGTTTAAATCCTAAACAATTACAGGAAATTCCATACGGCGAAACGCTTCGAGAAAAGGTACGTAGTGCCGTACTTCCTTCCTTCGGCTCGTCAGATTCAAGGAGAAAACCGACAATCTGTCCGCGTTCCGGTAGCGCACTCAAGCACCGGGGAGTGGCGGGCGGGACATTGTGGTGCGGGCGGAGGGGCGACGCTAAGCGCGCGCAGCGCGTTTGATACCCTTCCGATCTCTAACCCCTTGGATCACAGATATTTGTTATTCAATTGAAATGTTGAAATATAAAATAACATCTAGCTTCCTTATCACAGTTCAGCTTTCTAGAATTTTTGTTTTGGAAGTACCTACAAATAAGACATTTTATAATACAGACCTGCACCCCCCTTTATGGGGTGTTTGAGGGTGAAAGTTTTTTGTTGTTTGTGTGCTAATCCTAGTCTGCATACCAAATTTCAGCTTTCTAGGACTTCAGGAAGTACCCTAGAGGTTTTGATGATCATGAGTCAGTGAATCAGTGACGAAATGGACGTATTTCAGATCTTAATAAAATCCAAAGTATAAAAGCTAAATAAATGAAACTTAGCGTATTTCATTAGTCTGCTAACTGCATCTTATCCTGAAAATTTGAACACTCTAGTATTATCCGGGCCGAAGCTATGAGGGTTCGAAAATACGACGAAACACTTCGAGAAAAGGTACGTAGTGCCCTTCCTGCCTTCGGCTCGTCTTGGCGGGGGCACTGCCGTGCCCCCAGAGAGTAATAATAAAGAATGCTTATTTTTATCTGACGAGTTTTACATTTCCAAGCAAGCGATTAAACATCAATCGTTGTGTTGTTTTGCGTAAACATGGATGCGCTGCATGACTCTGAAGAAGCAGAATCTTCGGAGGACGAGGAAGAAGAGATAGGAGACACTACTCAGCCTACAATTAAGGTGAGTGAAGTTAAAGACCATTTAAATTTTGTTATTCAATATGTTGAACAATCGGCAAATGAAAATGTGTTTGCATATTATGAACACCTCCGTCAGTTATTAACTGAAGAAATAAGCAGAAAACAAACCCAGCAGAAAATAAATTATTTTTTCAAACCAATGAAGGTACAAGCAATCAAACCAGGACCTTCTTGTTCTAAAGATTAATGCAGTGTATAATGTACACATCTTTTTCAATTCAACCTACTATGATGAAGGCTGTTTATTTGATATATTTTATAGCTGACTATTGCACTTTCATTGATGTACACCCTGCTGCATTACATCCCTATAAGAATTATTGGTTATAAACCGGACTTTCATTAAAACGGACAACCTTCAGCCCCTATTAGTCCGTTATAATGAGGTTCTACTGTGTATATATATATATATTTATATATATATATATATACATACACAGTTCCTTTATAGACATTTAATTTAAAACTAGGCTTAAAAATTTCATTCATTAGTATCATATGATCCACGTTTAACGGAAACACGTGACTTCAACAATCATTGATTATTCGAAGATTTCATTAAACAAAGTTGTAAATTAAATACAATAATAATTCGAAAAAAATAATAAGGATTTACGGACAAGGTATTGATTTTTGTTTATATTGTAATCATACTGACAAGTTTAAACGTAAAAGGGCAATGTCTTTTTTTCCCCATTTAATATTTTTATCCATGTTTACTCCGTTTAGGATCTATTGATATTTGTTTCTATTTTTATTTGGTTAGTAATTCCTATACTCTTATCTTAGAAAGATACAATCCACTATTTAAAACTTTATCGATTTTCACTGCTACAATTTCTATCCATTCTGTTCAGTTAATTAAAAATCCTTGCTAATTTTTAAAAATAAATGAAATAGTTATGTCATCCAGATGTTACTATAGTGTGATGTCACAACTGAAACAATAACCAAATGTTTTTTATGAAAACAATTATAGTAATGAAAAGAAATTTAACGTGGCCAATGATTCAAAGAATTAAGTAAGCAAACGAAGGCACAACGCTACAAGAAAGGATTCGCACCCCGAGTTGTCACCGGGAAGAGACTGGGATGGACCATTTCGTCCTTATTAGGACTCATTAGCCAGCCAAACTCCACCGAATGACAGACTCAGAAGGTGAAAGGGTTTAGCTTTCCCGGGTGTTCCTTTTTTTTTTTAATTGTATGAATTATCTCCTACTAGGAAGACCCGTGAAATATATATTCACGGAAGTAAAACAAATTCCACATTTTTGAAAATCACAAGATTGAAAAAGATGTTCTAGACTCATTTTTTTAAAAAGCCATGACTTCCGTAATTGCCCACATATAGTTTGAATGACTTAGCCAAATTTTGTTAAAAAAAAAAAAAAAAAATTGATTTACCAGTTTCAATACTAACAAAACGAATAACCATCAGCCAATACCATTAGTCCTCCCTGGGCAACAATGACAGCACGTGTTCCCCTACTGTTGAGTAGTGAGAAAGCGGCTATCCCAAAGTTAAATGGGGTAACCGCCGAAGCATGTAAAAACAGGTTTTACGAACTCTGATAAATTTTGACGCATGAACTTCATGCATTTCAGTGTAAACTTCATTTGTGTGTGGAAGAAAATCTCAATACGCTGATAATAATTCTGTAATCGCGGTCCGTCGTGCTGAAGTGGGGAAAAATAGTAGAGCGCCATGTTTACAAATGGGCCTGACGTCACGACTGACGTGTCCCAACGCTGCACTGTGATTGGGTATTTCTCTGACTCTGCTTACAAATTTACAAAGATCCGTACAAATTTTGCCTATTAATAGTATGATTTGTGTCAAAATGCTGTTTGGCAGTTAATTTTAAGTACATACCGTATTTACTCGCATAATTTCCCCTTTTTTTTCATCAATATTTTGACAAAAAAAAGGGGGGTGGGGAAATTACGCGATGTTTTTCAATTTGAGGAAAAAAAATATGGTGAAAGTGTAAGGAAAACCATGTTAAATATTGATTTTTAAAGCAAGAAATGTAATTAACAATAATTTTATTAACACGCAACATTTAAAATATAAGAAATCACATCTCAACATTTGTTTTTTCTTCCAAGTACAGTTAAGCAATAGGCATGCACGGAAGTGTATGTGCGACTGTGACGTAATTTCGTAACTCACGCAGCGCAGCCCGCCATCTTTAAAGCTGCTCACCGCATGACGTCAGCATCAGCTGCCTGCTAATAGAGAACTTAACTTTATTCGCGAACTTCACGTTTTCACAAAACACTCGAAATTGTTGTACTGATTCAGAAGGAATCTGCTCTTGTACTGACCGGGGTGGGGGTGGAATCTTCCCCTAAAGTAGCGTGTGATAGAGAAATGCCGAAGTAACGGTACATTGTCGCGTCGTCGTGAGTTGACCGCCAGTCAAGGTCATGTTGGAAACGCGTTGAAGTAGAGGTGGGGAAATTATGCGATAAAAATAAAAATTGAATTTTGTAATCCACAAAAACTGGGGTGGGGAAAATACGCGATGGGGGAAATTATGCGAGTAAATACGGTAATTAGAATTTGAAAACACCTATGCATTGATACTAAAGCTCTAAATTTACTGCTGAAATTATAATTTATTAAAAACATTTTAAATAAGAAAATATTGAAAAATAAGACAATGAAGAATTGGAATTTAAGAAAATAAAGAAACGGAAGTGTGATCATTATTATCAACACGATTCACGTTTTCATTATTAATATAATCCACGTTTTGTTTGTTTAAATTTAGAATTCTTGTGTGCGATTTGATTTTATTTTGATTTGGAAGGAGGGAAATGGTATCCTCTTCCCATGGTGTTAGTAAGTAGGCTTGAAAAAGTAAGACGATTAGTCTTACGAAATATTGCCGTTTGGAGATTGTGGAGTTTTATAGTTAATTGATATTAATAAAAGACGTTTATGATGATTTTGTCGTTTATTAAAAACATATTCATGTCTTCACTGTCACATGTCAACTATCCTGTTTTTCGAAGATGAATAATCGTCCCCAAAGACGATGTAATCAGAAACCTTGTTTTGCTCTCTTCTGGTACTCGCACTATGAATCTGAAGGATTATGGTTTAGTTACAACATTTCGGTGAGAATTTCTCCACAGTGCAGCCAACAAATGGGTTCCATATTTAAATCAAGTATGGTTATTTGCGTATCCGATATTTCTTTGAGGTTATTCTAATTTTTCATATTCCTGAATAACTTTCACTTTCTCCTTTTATACATTTTCCATTTTAAAAGTTTTATTTATTTAATGTTAGTTGTATTTTAGTAGCAACTCTAACTCCATCAGTTCATCGCAGAGTTCCTTCAATTAATGAAAGATGCAGAGTAAAAGAAAGAAATATAAGATGCAGTAAACTATTGTGCATCTTAATTTCTAACCCTTAATAATATAAAATTAAAATTGAATTTTTTTTGCTACAAAGTTGAAAAGTTGCATCATTATTTATAGCGTAGATCAGTATTTTTAGTGAAAGGTTTAATATGTTAAATAGTTATACTCTATTCTTAAAAATAAAACAATAAAAATAAATTGGGAAAATACAATTGATATAAAATAAACCACTGAGAAAATAGATGATTATTTTTTTACTTATTTGAAAACATATATTGTGACTCAGCTTATGTTAAAATTAATGAACTTGTTATTTGTTCACTTGGTTTTTGAAATAAGAGAAAAACATTGATGAATATTTCATACTGATAACTGACATCTAATCCATCTCTTCGAACTTAAACGGATTTTACTCTTAACTCAACAAAAATTAAATAAAATTCTGGTTCGAAAAAAAAAAAGAAACTCAATGATTAGATAAAATAGTTTTATTTACAATTATATTTACAATTCAATATAGTCCAGTAAATCCGTCAGAAAAAAGGGGTTTGCTTTGCAAAAGGTCGGGTAGTTCTGATTTTTGGTTATGTTTTCGACCTCCAAGTTTTCGACCTCCGCGCGCCATGTGGTAGCAACAAAATTTTTAACCTTCGCTATGTTTTTCCACAATATCTCCTGAACGGTTTGCTTTACAGAAAATGATATCCTTTCCAAATGAAGAGTACAGTAAATTTTCACAGTTTGAGCCCAAAACCAGCTCTTTAGTTGCAATAGTGACCGAGATATAGGCTTCCCAAAAATTACGATTTTCTACAAAATTTTTAGAAAAATTGTGATTGTTTGGCAATGTTTGTTGAATATCACCGAAACCAATAAAATAGCGCAAACGTCATACGGAACAAATTTAAATCCTAGGAAATGTGCTGTAAAGAAAGCACAATTACGACATATAGTAAAGGATATACAGTTGTTCAACGAAAGGGTGTAAAAAGTTGGACATCAAAAAGTAGTCCAGGAAAATGATACATTTTGGTATGCAAAACGTCGGGTAGTTTTGATATTTGGATATGTTGTTAGTGTTGGGCTTATACCGAAAAATCCAAGTTTTTGACTTCCGCGCGCCACGTGATATGAACAAAACATCAACATTTTGGACCTTTTCAATGTTTTTACACAATATCTCCTGAACGGTTTGTTTCACAGAAAATATTATCCTTCCTAAATTTAAAGTGGAGTAAATTTGTCACAGTTTGATTCCAAAACCAGTTTTGTAGCTGCAATAGTGACTGAGAGACAAGCTTCCCAAATATCATGATTTTCTTAAAAGTGTATGAAAATTGTGATTGTTCGGCAATTTTTGTGGACTATCGTCGAAACCAATAAATAGAGCAAACACATAACAAACAAATTTAAAGCTATTTAATTTGCTATAAAGAAAGCACAAGCGGATGTTTCTACGACATATAGTAAAGGATATACAGTTGTTCAATGAAAGGGTTTAAATAGTGTGACATCATAGAACAATAGAACAATTATCTTGAGATACAGCAGTGGGAAGGGATGCTTGATTGGACCTATCCGATTCTATTGGTTTACGATGTCGAACAACTGTATATCCGTTACTATATGTCAAAGAAACATCCGATTGCGCTTTCTTTATAGCAAATTTCCTAGCCTTTAAATTTGTTCCGTATGACGTTTGCGCTATTTCATTGGTTTCGGTGATATTCAACAAAAATTGCCTAATAATCACAATTTTCATAAATTTTGTAGAAAATCGTAATTTTTGGGAAGCCTATATCTCGGTCACTATTGCAACTAAAGAGCTGGTTTTGGGCTCAAACTGTGAAAATTTACTGTACTCTTCATTTGGAAAGGATATCATTTTCTGTACAGCAAACCGTTCAGGAGATATTGTGGAAAAACATAGCGAAGGTCAAAATTCTTGTTGTTACCACGTGGCGCGCCGAGGTCGAAAACTTGGATTTTATGATATAAGCCCAACACATCCAAACATCAGAACTACCCGACCTTTTGCATACCCAAATGTACCATTTTACTGGACTAAATATTTCTAGAGACAAAAAATTATTTCGATAAAATTAGATATCCACAGGAACCTGTAAATCTTGTCTTTTTCTTCGCATTCATTACTGACTACTCCATTCTATAATTAAATAAAATTAATTTTAATAGTTTTAAAATTTGTTTATCTTTAAAAGATTAGATTATAAAATAATAAAAACTATTGATAAGACTGCTTAAATTCAAAAGTTTTCCTATTATCTAAAAGCATTTCTTACTTCGTTGTTAGTAAGGATTCTCTATATTTGAAGAGAACTCCAATTCAACATTCTGGGAATCCAATAACTTAAGATTCGTATGTCCTCTATTTCTCAATCCATGGTCTTTGGGTCCTTCAATATCAATATCTGTGATATCATTCTCCCACGCCCAGATCAAGGGAGTTACATCGTTCTAAAAGAGTGAAAACAATTTTTAGCAAAGACAAACGTAAGATCCTCAGACAAATTTAAACTATGAGAAAGATATAAGTGTAGCTGTTTAAAAATATAAGAGGCACTGTAATTAATAGCAGTTAAATTATTGTCTCAAAGTGGATTGTTTTCTTACTGTTATTGCAATGTCTTGGTCGTCACCGGTGTCGAGTTTTCTGGTCCAACACATAACGGTATGAGTTTCATTTTCAAAGGCACCCAAAAGATGATGATTCTGAATAGTGTCTAAAAATGGATGTCTGTTAATGGAGTGATAGTCCTGAAAAATAAAAAAAAATAATCATTAAAGTAACGATTTGTTACAACGTTATTCAATGAAAATAAATTTGAAAATAGGATCATCTGTGTGTTTTAATGTACGAATTAACCCAATAAAGATAAGGTAAAATATTTTTTGGTTTTCCCCATTATTATTTCTAAAATAAAAGATACCTAGTTTTTCTATGTATTCCTAAATTGGTAGACACGTCACCAATTTGATGTTTCATCACCTTCCTTTTTTGTGGCATGTATTGTTCCATGCAGATATTAACGAATTTTAAAAAAAGTACCATACGTTTTAGATTTAAATGAACTTACTCGTAACACGGGCTGTCCATTAAAAACCATCCTATGACAAGATCAGATCCTGAAGGTTCACCCGAAGCAATTCCTATTCCAATCCAGCCTTTGCTTTGTCCGCTCATTAACATGGTTATGTTTTCATTTGTGAAAGTCCATTTGATTGACATTACACCAGTTGGATCCAATGAAGAACTTCTCATCCAAGAGGCTTCGTTTTCATTGCAGTCACTGGAGACACAAGGACATAGGAAGAAGAATAACAAACAAAACCACAAGTCCATTACGAAGCTAAAAAGTAAGAAAAAAAATGATACAATTAGATGTAAAAATATTATTAATAACAGACGAGAAATAAAAGAAAAAGATGTAAGTAATTCAATCCATAGGTTAAAAGAATTTTAATTTTAATAGAAGCTCAGCCAGAGAATCTTTTTTTTTTCTCTTCAATAACAATTTTATAGAAGATATTTTTCATGATTTTTCAATGTACCAGAGTCGTAATGAGGATGTAGAACTCAGAGCGAAGAAGTTAATATATAACTTCAATGTAATATGTTATGATGTTCAATATAATAGGTTTCTTATATGTTAATATAATAAATTAACAGTCGTAAGCTTAACATGATTTATAGTTGACCCCCTTACTGTGAAAATAAAACATTTCAATAGGAAATACTTCCACTGATCACGGGTGCCCACGCGAGGAGGTTTCGGCGCAGATTACGCCATTAAAATTTTGGGCGGGTTTCAAATAAAAGAAAGTGTAATCGTTATAAAAATTGCATAAGCTTCTAATACTATTATAATAATTTTAGGGGGGTAAGTCATAATGTCTAGGGGGAGGGGCACCTCTTCATTCATAGTAAGTAAATCTTAAAAATTTTTTGCTGAAAGTTTTCGAATTAAAACAATTTCATATCATTTCTCAACACATAAGGACAGACAAAAGGAAAAAGGCATCTAAATATATATATATAAATTTGTTTTAATTTCTAAGATAGAGTCTGATTCGAACGATGAAGTTTGATTAAATCCCAAATCGAAGGCAGTCCCAACCATTTAAACTAGTATCTAATGTAAATAAAAAAACTAATATTTCTTTAAACTTAGAATATTTTCGATAACTTTCTTTAATTTTTTTTCTTAAAATTTGATTATTCAATTGTTTAATTCCGTTTTGTTTAATTGACTTCCCATAAAAATATGAAAAAGTACGATTTTATTCCACTACATAAAAGATAAATGTATATAGTTGAAGTTCAACTTCAGAAGCCTTATAATAATGTTTTTTTTTTAAAAAAGTCTGTTGATCAATCGTTAAAAAATGAATAATTTATTGTAGCTTCATGACTATAGAAAAAGGTGCAAAACGTAAATATTGCTATCAAACCGTTCAATTTCCCAATAAATTCGTTTGAGTCGACCCAAAAATTTTCATTTTCTTTCAAATACCCCGGTACACTACAATAGAACAATTTCCTTTAATTTCGCAATTTTTTTTTTCAGTTTTTATGCAAATATTTACCATCGTAACTGATTCGGACAAAAACAATTCTAACCAAATCATAACACTTATAATATTAACCAAATTTTACTCATTTGCTAAGGAATACTAGTAAGAATTCTAGTATTCTTGGATTGACAGTATCAAATATTTTGAATTCAAACAAAACAATAATATAGGGTTGATTTTTATATTATTTCCTGCTAAATTACGAAAACTCTCCTACTAAGTAAATAAGAATTCAACTGTATTATTAACTATTTTCATTTACTTCCGTATGTCTACAATACTTACCTACTAGCAATTCTCTGTCCCCACTGAGTGGTTGTGTCCGTGGCAAAAGTTAGAATACAAAGAGGATTAAGTATGTTAACCTCAGCTTAAATAAGGCAAGGGGTGGGGATAATTTCATTGGCTCCTGGAGTGGAATTCCAAGAATTTACAGGAAGATTTCAAGAAGGACAAATTACCAAGAATAAAATCAAAGATAAGAAACAAAAAATTCTTATTTTCCAATTTACTATAATAAAATAGAAGAGAATTATTATTATTACTAGCTGTACCCGGCATGCGTTGCAATGCCACTCAAAGAAAGAAAGGGTTCGTAAGAAGGGGCCGTAAATATAAGGTCCCGGTGTCGATCGGGGGTGGGACACTTAGGCCCTTGTGTCGCCATTCCCCCACCCATGTGTGGTGTCCCTGCCCCACATAGGAGAGTGAAGTTTTCCCTTCTTGCAATTGACTTGGGGGGCCCGAGAAGGGGCCCTAAATATAAGGTCCCGGTGTCGTCGGGGGTGGGACACTTCAGCCTTTGTGTTGGGTTCCTCCCACCCAAGTGAGGTGTCCCTGTCCCAAATAGGAGAGCGAATTTTTCCCTTTTTTGCAATTGACTTGGGGGGCCCGAGAAGGGGCCCTAAATCTAAGGTCCCGGTGTCGGTCGGGGTGGGACACTTCAGCCTTTGTGTTGGCTTCCTCCCACCCAAGTGTGGTGTCCCTGCCCCAAATAGGAGAGCGAATTTTTCTCTTTTTTGCAATTGACTTGGGGGGCCCGAGAAGGGGCCCTAAATATAAGGTCCCGGTGTCGGTAGGGGGTGGGACACTTCAGCCTTTGTGTTGGCTTCCTCCCACCCAAGTGAGGTGTCCCTGTCCCAAATAGGAGAGCGAATTTTCCCTGTTTTGCAATTGACTTGGGAGGGCCCGAGAAGAGGCCCTAAATATAAGGTCCCGGTGTCGGTCGAGGGTGGGATACTTCAGTCTTTGTGTTGCCTTCCTCCCACCCAAGTGTGGTGGCCCTGCCCCTCATAGGAGAGTGAATTTGTCATTTTACACAATATTTGTGTAGTTCTTATTTTCACCACCAGGTGGATATTGGGTTTTTCAGGGGTTTTACCCCTTTTCAACCCCTTGGGGGGGGGGGTCCGGGTTCTAAGGTAGCCTATCTTTTCCGCAGTGTCCTAAAGAGTAATTCTGCAAAGTTTGGTCCAGATAGGTCAAAGGGCCTAGGAGTGTATAAAGGACAAAGAAACAAACAAATTAAGATACATTCATTTATATATATATAGATTAGTAGTATTAGTAGCAGTAGTAGTAGCAGTATTTATTATTATTATTATTAATCATTTATTGTCGTTGACAGTTTTTTATATTAAGTAAATAAAAAAAATAATTATCTTGAATTCGTCGTTTTCTAAATTAAACTGTTTTTTTTTTTGTTTTTTTTTTTGGGTGCTGCTACTTATACATTTGTTTAATCCGTTGATATAACAAAGGTGGCTAAACCTACATTCTTTGGCCAAACCACGGTTCGCCGAAATACATTGGGTGAGCTCTTTTTTTGTATTACAATTAATATAAAAGGTTAATAAAAATATTACACTCTTTATAACTACCGGTATTTATCGTGTGTAAACCCGCTGGTTTAAATCGTAAGTTCAATGCAGTTTCATTTATTATTAATGAAATTATAAGTTGCCTATTTTTCTTTGATGTTTCTATAGTTCATTACAGTATTAA
>JAFIDM010055379.1:0-14219 GCA_023159025.1 Thereuonema tuberculata | reverse complement strand
GCAAATATAAAGTAAGATTATGTTCATATAACAAAGAAAACAGCTGTAGTTATATAAGAAGACAATAATTCATAACTACAGAATTATTAAACAACTCATTACTACTATAATTAAACTAATATTTGAAAATATATTCAAATATTACCAATGATTAAGAGAAACTTGAAAAAAGAATGTTAAAGAGTTATAAAAACAAATAATTTATAGAACAAACATGCTACAGGGTGAACTAGGAGTGTTCAGAAATAAAGGAAAAAAGAAACTGGAGACTGAATTCGAAATGGAACCAAGAAATCAATAACAGTCTTACTCATTAATGTTCAAATGACTCTCGAACAACAAGAAAATGAATTTGAGATTCCCTTTGATCCAAATCTCATGTTAATCTGATAATATTCTATAACTAAATTATCTGATTAAAGATTTGGATCAAACGGAATATCAAAATCATTTCCTCAACAAAACTTTCACGTAGACGAGCTACGATCCCACAAAAGTTTTTCAACTTCGCAAAAAAACAAACATTGATTTAAAGGATTTCAAGAAAGACAAGATGTTTAGACGTAATTTAGTAAATTTTAGGGGTGGGCGAGTAGTGGTTTTTTGATTCGAGTCGAGTAGTTGAGCCAACTACTCGAGTATCGAGTCGAGTCGAGTCGAGTAGCACGGGTTATAAATAAAAAACTTAGTTTTCAATAGTTTGTTTTAAATTTTATAATAAAAACAATGTTCATTATCTCTAAGATATTGGTTTACAATTATATAGGCCTACAAATATATAAACTCAAAATTATAAAATTTTGACTTAACCTATTATCTTTTACTTTACTTTTAATGTTAAAATATGTAAATAAATTGATGAATTTACCTGAAATGACCATACTTCAAGATACAAATATAGTAAAAAAAGGGTCAAGTGTAAATAAAATAGTGTCAGGTAAGTATTAAGCAGGCCTAATATAATTCTAATATTACATTTAGAATTAATCCAGTAAGTAAAGTACCCTAATAAACTACAATGGCAACATGTAAATTATAACTCAATAAAAATTGAATTGAAAACGGAAAAAAAATTTGAAGTGTTCCTTCATAAGAGACGCTAGCGATCCTGGTGGCTGGTTGTTACACTAACTCAGTCTGGCAAATACAGCGCGATGTATTCAAAAGGAATCAGCTGATACTATGACACTTGGAGCACTGTTGTGTTGATCGATTTCGTATTTCTGGGGAAAACTAACTGGAATGGATTAAAGTTTGGACTTTCGCTGTGGCAATGTGAATGCGTGGTCGAAACAAAGTTTATCTTATTTAGTATTGATTCACACTCACTTCGGTAATATCGTAATCTTTTAGTGATACGCGAAAGGATATCAAACTCATTGATGAAGATGCTGAAATTTTTGTAATGTTAAGAATCGGGACATATTTATTTTTGGCAATGTTAAGAGGAACTTTTTTTACCAATACTGATACGATAAAGATTACTATGCGTCGTCTGTGATGCTGTCTCGGTCCCGTATCTGTCCCGTCTGCACCGACTACGGTTTTCGGGAACAAAATAGATGACTGTTGAATTAATTATTCTACTTATTGCGTAATTATTCGAATTAAATCAGTATTCATTTAAAGGAATGGGGAATACATAAAAACAACACACCCTCAAGTATGTTTTTAATTTGTCAAACACATTTTTTGTAAAATAATAGAAATCGGCATTTTCAACACTTTTTAAATACTCGACTCGCGTTTTCGAGTAGTCTCCACTACTCGCTCGAGCTCCGAGTATTAAAAAATACTCGACAGATACTCGAAAACTCGAGTACTCGCCCACCCCTACTGCTGTAAAAAGATATATGCAACTGCTGATGTATTAGTATATTTAAGCGCACGACAAAAACAAAATCAATGTAATAGAATTAATGAAAGAAAGTGACTGAAACCATCTTTCTGTTCCTAAACGAAGCAGCTCCAGGAACTGTTTGGAGATCACCATTTCTCCTCAGCCAATGCTTTCACAGATCATACTAACAAATATAAGAAAAAAAATAGCTTTCCAAAAAGAAAACTTTAAAAAAGACATTAAATTTAAACAAAACAAAAACAATTTAACATTACATTTTGTAAGTGCTTTAAAAGCATCACAGAGTACAACAAAAATTAGAAGAAACATTCTTTTAGAATCTAATTTTAAAGTTGAATGACTTAACATTTCATCCGTCAATTTCTAATCAATATAACTCAGTGTTTCCCAACGTGGGGCCCACGCCCCACAGGAGGGCAATTTGATTGTTAGGGGGAGGGGCAATTCGAAAATTGTTAAACAAAACATTATTACCATGAAGTGTATACATTTGTTACTTACTTTAATTAACATAATTTATATATAATTCGATTTTTCATAATTTAAATAAATGAGAAACAGTATAAATATAACAGTTTAAAATATAACATAGTTATTATTATATATAAGAAAAGTAGATAAATAATGTCGTATTTTATATCATCAATTCTTCTATGTTATAAATAAGCAACGAAATCTGTGCATTTGCACAGAAAATGGAAAAACGACACAGACCCCTCAAATAGGTTCATAGAATCGTCGCTTACCACCTGACGTAGGCGTGGGTAAAATTATGTATAAGTTACGTAGAGGGCATAAGAATTTTATAAAGGCTTAGGTGGGGCACAGCACGAAAAAGGTTGGGAAACACTGATATAATTGAAGAAAAAACCCACATATCTCATGAATCTCAAACTTAGGAATAAAATTTAGATTACGTAAAGAGAAATCCCTATTCATATCTTCTTAAAACGCCGCATATTCTTCTTTATTACTTCTTAAAACACAAACAACATACTGGCAATATTTTATCCTCTCTTTCAAGGACTTTATCGAGCCTTTTACAAAAATTCTTAAGGAATAGAGAATAACATCTCTCTAACATCTCTAAAATAAAATCAAATTAAATTTATTAAGTTATTAATTAAATTAAGAATAAACATTAAAGATTCAAATCAATACTGTTACTTGACTAAAGATTTATTTGTTTTTAAAAGACACAAGTTGTTTATGGCAATGTGAAATTCATCAATTAAATTAATTGATTATCTTGTTTTATTAGTGAGTTGTAATGAAAATAAAGAAAGCTTTATTGCAGCATATATTGTTTTTATTAAGCGTGCTGAAGAGATTGTTTTTGAAGCTAAAGTTCGTTTGTTGTGAAAAACAATTACCAAGATATCATGTACTATCTTTGTTTTGAACTGTATAGTTTCGGACTGTTTGTTTGTTGGGCACGTGTGATTTGTTGAGAGATGGAACTATGAAGAAGGTCGATATGTTGAAAGAAGATGGATAACGAGTTGGAAGGAGGAAAATGGGCTAAGTTTGCTGAAGTCATCTATGGGAAGAATGCCATCGTATAAAAGTTATTCTGATATATATTTAATAGAAGTTAGAATGTCGTTTATTAGCAGAAGTAATTATAATGCTGCGGTTGTGATGCCGTCGCACTTATTGGAAGAGTTAATCAAAGCAAAATTATAATATAATAAGGCAACTAGTTTCGGGCAAAAATGTTATATGCCCTTCTTCAAGCCAGGTTGGATTTAATTTAAAAAATGCTTCCTGTAACTGACGGCCGCTCTGGTGCGCAGGCGCGGATCAGCGCGGGTCGCTCGGAGATGGGGGTGAGTGGGAGGTCCACTGTTTGTTTGGGGGACAGGTTTGCTGAGTTGTCCTTGTGGCTGTCGTTGGGATGTTGCTGGTTCGTGAGTGAGGATGGTTTTTTGTTTTTGCGCTTTTTTAACCTATATTGTTCCATGTGTTGTACTGATAGGCATTGATTGTAACAATCGGGATCTGTTAGATGTTAGAATGTGAAAAGTCTCTTAACATTTTCTCAGGAAAAGGTTGTTTTCTTTACATATGATGGTGCATCGGTCGAGATCAATGCGGTGATTGGCTTGTTGCGAGTGAGAAACGGTGTTGTAATTGACGTCATTTGTTTTCAGGGCGTAACGGTGTTGAGCAATGCGACGGCCTAGGGTCTGCAATGTTTCGCCCACATATTTACATTGGGGTGAGTTGGCGCATGGGATGGGGTAAACAAGTCCTTTCTGTTTAAGGGGGTTGATGGGAAAATGCGAGTTGCTGAATTTGAGCATTTTGGCGATGGTATTGTTGCTAGGGGAGGTTAAGGTGATGTGCAGGGGATTAAGGAGGTTGTTGAGGGCGTGATGGAGGAAGGGGTGAAAAGGAATGGAAATGTAAGTTGAACTACGTAGGGGTGGGGGGTGTGCATTGTTGTAAATGGATTGGGTTGTGCGGGTAATGGATTGGTTGACGAGGGTGGGGGGTAACCATTGGCGATGAAGAGGGCACGGATGGTGTTGATTTCGGTTGAAAAGGTGTCCAAGGTGCTGGAGAGATTGAAAGCTCTATTCACGGCCATTTTTATGTTGCTGGTTTTGAAAGGATGGGGATTGAAAGAGTTGTAATGGAGGGTGATGGGCTGGGTGGTTGGCTTCCGGTAAACGGAGGTGAGGAATTGTGAATTTTTTCTCTGGATGCGGAAATCGAGGAAAGGGATGGAGTTATTGGTGTGGTTTTCTTCCTCCATCTTGAAGGAGATGCTGGGGTGGATAGAATCGCAACAGTGCGCATTTCGTTCAGAAAATTCGCACCTTGAAATACAACAACAGTACACTGACGCTATTGGTAAAGGTACGATTTTGACGCTATTGGTAAAGGTAGTGATTTTGTTAAATCACTACTATCAAAAGATAAATATCGTTTTGTGACTTTAAAAGAAATATAAGGGGCGTTCAAAAAGAAACGAGCCGGAGTGTGTAATGGGCAAACCGGTGACAGAAGGATAATATCGTTGCATGTGTAACCAAGATTGGTTCCGACACGAGTGAGTGCGAAGTTCACAGCCCGCCGCTAGAGGGTCACGGGTGCAAGTCACGTGACTAAAAGCTAGCAGAAGCATGCGTCAATCGTCCAACGAGGTCATTCACGTTGTAAGCAGTGAAACAGTGCAATGGAGGCGTCTAAAGAAGAGCAAGAGGTGTTGTTCGTTTTCTGACAGCAGAAGGAGTAGGGGGAACGGACATTCATCGAAGAATGTCACAAGTGTATGGTGAACACTGCATGTCCCTTCACTGCATAGGCTTCACTGCTTAGGCTTCACTGCATAGGCTTCCCATAGGCTTCACATAGGCTTCACTGCTTAGGCTTCACTGCATAGGCTTCACATAGACTTCACTGCTTAGGCTTCACTGCATGTCGGACGACGACGTTGTGAACTGGTTTTTTTGAAATTCACAACGCAGCCCCGGGCATTTTACGAGACAGCCATTCATCGCCTTGTATCGCAGTGGGACAAGTGCCTCAACAGCCAGGGCCAACATACCTTCTGACATACCTGTACTGGTTTCTGTTCCTCGGCTTCCGGCTCGTTTCTTTTTGAACGCCCCTCATATTTCATGTTCCTGAGATGAATATAAACATTATTTCTGCTGGTGTCTTAGCTGGTTTAGGTTTTAAACAGAAAATTTATTATAACAGATATATTGTACGTAATAGGAATAACCAAGTATGCATGATTGGAAGAATGGAAATAACTTATATGAGGTCAATTGTAACATCATAGTGAATAACAGTAAAGTGCTTTTTAATGAAGATTCACATGACCCATGTAAACTTTGGCATGAGCGATTAGGCTATATTTCCATAAATTAATTGAAAATGTTAAAGTCCAGAAAATTAGTCAGAGGATTAGAAAATGTGGTAATTCCAGCTAATCAAACTTTTGATTGTGAGCCTGTAAAAGAGGAAAATTAACAGACATTCCCCATAGAAAACTTTAAAGCATCAGATCACAAAGACTACTTGAGTTAGTCCATTCAGACGTTTGTGGACCTATCCGCCTAAACAATCCAAATCATCTACAATACATACTTACATTCATAGATGATTTTTCTAGGAGAAGTTTTGTTTATATTATGCGTAGTAAAGAAGATGTTGGGAAGAACATTAAAAACTTTATAGAATTTGCAGAACGATCATCTGGGAATAAAATAAATCATTTGTTGACTGATCAAGGATCAGAATACTGTAATACCTACGTAAAGGATTATCTATGTGAAAAAGGCATAAATTTTCAACACTCGTCAACATATCAGCCACAGCAAAATGGTGTGGCTGAGAGGTTTAACAGAAAATTACTAGACAATGCAAGAACAATTTTATTAGAGTCTAAACTGCCCACCAGTTTTTGGCCAAATGCCATTGCTAAAACCAACTGTACTTTAAATAGAACACTACACTGCAGTGTGTCAGATGACATTCCTATTTCGAGATGGTTTGACAATAAATACCCTCCAAACATTAAGCATCTCAAGAAGTTTGGTGCCTCGCATATATTAAAGTTCCTAGACAGCTATTAAAAAATAAATTCAATGATAGAACTAGAAAAGGTATAAAGGTTGGTTATTCTTTGACTACTCGTGGATATTACATTTATGATATATCACTAAACAAGGTCATTGGGACACGAAATACATTCATAAATGAGAACAAAAGAGGCAGCGATCTGTTAAATAAGCAGTGTCGAATCAATAGATTATGATAATCTGTTTGATACAAGGAAATGAGATAGTGATAGTGAAGATAGCTCATCGCAAGTTATCAATGACAATCCTGTGAATAACGTGGAAGCAAGTGACGAGGAAATTGAAGCAAGTGAAGAGAAGTTGAAGAAAACCAATCCAATAATAGTAATACCAATGTTTTAGAAAGTGATGACACAGATGAAGACTATATCTCATTACGAGGAAGAAAAGTTGTGAAGCCAAAAAAAATAAGAGCAAATTTTAACCATTACCAATAAAGAACCAAAAAACTTTAGTGAAGCCATAAATGGTGTACAGAGTGAAATGTGATTAAAATCCATAAATGAAGAACTGAAAAGTATAGAACAACACAGAACTTGGACTGAAACTATCACACCTGACTATGTGACCCCCCTTTCCACTAAGTGGGTTTTTAATTTTTAAAAAAAACTTAGATGGAGAGGTCACCAAATACAAAGCCGTTTGGTTGTAAATGGTTTCTTGCAGAAGCCTGGTATGAACTATGAAAAAAACTTTCGCACCTACACCGGGATTATATATTTTTAGACTATTATGAGGTCTGACATTAAAGCATAAGTTATTAATTCATAAGTGTGATGTTAATAGCGCTTTTTTAAATGGAGTTATTGACAGTGATATATATTTAGAACCACCTGTTGGAGTTTAGCTGAAGAACTCAAGAAATAATGGACTCAAGCTTCTGAAATCCCTGTACGATCTTAAGCAGACGGGCTGTAACTGGCACTGCACCTTTAGAGAAAAACTTGGCAAAAAAGGATAAAACTTGAACACTGAGCCATGTATATTTACTAAGGAATTTAATAAGCAGACATATTTTTTGCTTGTTTATATTGATGACATTTTGATTTTTGGAAAGAGAGAGAATATAATCAATGAAATAAAAGAAGACTTGAGCAAATTGTTCGGTATAAAGACCTAGGTGTTATAAAAGATTATCTAGGAATGCAAATCGATCACGATATTGAGAATAACACTTTAACAATCAGCCAGAAACGTTTTGTACATGAACTATTATGCAGATTTCAAATGGAAAATAGCAATAGTGTGTCAACTCCTTATATAGAAGACAAAATGTAGTATTCAGAAGAACCAATGGAAGAAGATGTATTAGATAGTAGTAATCATCTTAAATATAGAAGTATTTTAGGAAGCTTAAATTACTTATGCAATAGCAGTCGTCCAGACATTATGTATTCAGTGAATAGATGTTCAGAAAATTGTAATAAACCAACTAAACTGATCTTGTCAAATCAAAACAGATACTAAGATACTTAAAAGGAACTGAAGATTACAAACTGTGTTTCAAGCTAAATGACAAAGAATTAATTGCTTATGCAAATGCAAGCTATGCAAATCGAAGTGGATGTAAATCAACAAGTGGATTTGTAATTTTTCTTGGTGGATGTGCGATATCTTGGTTAAGTAAAAAGCGGCCAATAGTATCGCCCTCCACACAAGAAGCAGAACTTATAGCTTGTTGTGATTGTTGTCGCTGTATCATGAGGTACAAAAACATTCTACTAGAATTAAATTACAAGGAACTTGCTAATAAGACAGCTGCTATGTACTGTGATAACCAGCCAACGATCAAAATGATTGGAGATCTTTACAACCAAACCAAAAGTCGACATGTGAATATAAAATATCACATAACAAAGGAATTGGTTGCTGAAAAGGAAATCAGTATAACTTATGTTGAAAGTAAAAACAATCTTGCTGAGGTTTTTTACAAAAGGGTTCCCCTCTGTTAAACATCATGATATGATCGAAAACCTTGTATTAAAGAAATAAATTCTTTTAATTGAGAATCCACATTGAAGGGGGGTATTGTTTGTTTTTAAAAGACACAAGTTGTTTATGGCAATGTGAAATTCATCAATTAAATTAATTGATTATCTTGTTTTATTAGTGAGTTGTAATGAAAATAAAGAAAGCTTCATTGCAGCATATATTGTTTTTATTAAGCGTGCTGAAGAGATTGTTTTTGAAGCTAAAGTTCGTTTGTTATGAAAAACAATTACCAAGATATCATGTATTATCTTTGTTTTGAACTGTATAGTTTCGGACTGTTTGTTTGTTGGGCACGTGTGATTTGTTGAGAGATGGAACTATGAAGAAGGTCGATATGTTGAAAGAAGATGGATAACGAGTTGGAAGGAGGAAGATGGGCTAAGTTTGCTGAAGTCATCTATAGGAAGAATGCCTTCGTATAAAAGTTATTCTGATATATATAGGGTGTCTGAAAATAATGTACTAACACTTCGATTGACGAGAAAAATATGCTTTATTAACTTAGAGAGAAGTTGAAAGGCTTCAATTACACAAGACAAATGTAATTAAAGAATCATGTTCGCAAATGTTCAAATTGATGACCGTCATTGTCAATACAACGCTGATAACGCGAACCAAGGGATTCGCAAACGTGACGAAACAGGTCATTTGAAATATCGCGACATTGTCTTTTAATTTCCAATTTCAATGAATCAATTGTTGTTGGTTTGGTGCGATAAACTCTGTCCTTGAGGTATCCCCACAGTCCCAAAGAAGTCCATGGGCATGAGGTCTGGGGAACGCCTAGGGTATTCAATGCTACCCCTTCGTCCAATCCATCTGTGTGGAAAAGCTGCATCGAGGTGAGCTCGCACATCGCGATGGTAGTGGGAGGTGCTCTATCTTGCTGAAAGTAAATCTCGTCGTCCAATTGCATATCTGCAATGTGTGGACCGACAAACTCCTGCAGCAATGTGAGGTAACTCTCACCAGTGACAGTTCCGTTAAAAAAAAAGGTCCTATGATGCCCAATGCAGATATCCCACACCACAATGTAACCCCTGATAAGTTTAAATGGTGTTCAACTGTTACATGAGGATTTACAGGAGCCCAGTACGTGCCATTATGGCGATTAATACAGCCATTTAATTTAAAGGAGGCCTCATCGCTCCACACAATTTTCTGTGAAAACCCTGCATCTTCTGCACATTTTGCCAGGTACCATTCACAGAATTGAACTCTCCGGTCTGGATCGTCTTCGTTGAGGGTATGGTTTAGTGTTGGAATGTAGCATTTCCAGCGCAGACGCCTCATTATGCGATGGACGCTATCTTTTGAGATGTGGGTCTCCCGAGCAGTTTGTCGAAGAGATTTTCGTGGGATCTCAGGAGTGTGTCCTGCACCTGCTCTTCTTTTTCTGGTCGTCCAGAACGTTTCTTGTTGATGTTGTGAACGGTTCCATCTGCTTCAAATTTATCTCTGATGCGAGTAGTGGTCCGGTGCGTTGATGGCGGTTTCTCGAACTCCCTTCTGAAACGTCTTTGAAGTTCCGTGGCGTTTTCGGTCTTCCAATAACATTTCAGGACAAACTTCCTCTTTTCCAAGCTAAGTTGATTTCCTGCCATGCTGTGACGTTAATTTTACCTGCAAACACAAAAAAGGCAACATGTTAGCAATAATCAAAGTGTTAGTACATTTTTTTGAGACACCCGATATTTAATAGAAGTTAGAATGTCGTTTATTAGCAGAAGTAATTATAAGGCTGAAAACTTCTATTAATACGCCTTATTTTTGAGATTCCTTAGAT
Source organism: Thereuonema tuberculata (assembly GCA_023159025.1). Classification (NCBI taxonomy): domain Eukaryota; kingdom Metazoa; phylum Arthropoda; class Chilopoda; order Scutigeromorpha; family Scutigeridae; genus Thereuonema; species Thereuonema tuberculata. The sequence goes on along the minus strand of JAFIDM010055379.1, from coordinate 3,982 downwards.
CCGAGCTGTGTACCAGAATATGTTCGAGTGAGTAGGGTTACTACGTACCTAGAGAAAGTTGGAGATATCCTGTGGACCAGATAAATTTGTAAGAAACAAGATTTACTTAGAAGCGGTATATTGTATTGGACCGTTTTGTTATTTAGTGATTTCTTCAAGCAAGACAAAGTAAGTGACTTGTCTGATTTTACTTTTCTCTTATATGCCGGGATCAACATGGAACTACGGACATTGATGATGTGAACTTTTTGATTACGTTAGATTTCTTTTTTGTGCTCATCAAGAATTCCAGTGATATTTATTTGTGTATATAAAATACATATTACTTAAATATCTACAAACCATCTTAGGACTTTTATCGAATTAGAACTATATAATTGAACTATATTAAAGATGCTCTGCTACCAACTTGTATTGAATTAGAACTATATGATTAAAGATTATATTAAAAGCTAATTAATTTTTTTCAAGATTACAGATAATTGGATCTTTTACAACTGTTTCTTATTTAATCTTCAGCTTCATCCAAATGAACCCTCAATGGTGATTACTTAATCAAATAAACGTTGATGATTCAGTTTATTACAGGAATCTTATAAGCAAATACAATAGTTTTGAATTTATATAAATCTCATATGGATAGAATTAAAAAAATATTGAAAAACATCACTTTCAAATATTGTTTGTGTGCATCGGCATTTTTGTGTTGATCCTTTTGTTAGGATATTGGTCACTTCAACACTAAATGGCATTAAAATATGTTTTTTTGTTTTAATTCTGTAATAAAATCATCAAAGCGTTCATTAACTGGTATGTTACTAGGGGGGAAGGGTCCAAATCGCTGCGTAGTAGGCAACGTGATATTTTATATTTGAGCATGACGTCACATGGATTGCAACTTGGAAATTCTCTTCTATTCAAATAATGAATGGAGTGCTTCATTTATTGAAAAAACAAAAACAAACAAAAAATGTTTTGAAAATTAGCGAAATAATGTTTGAAATATTAAGTTTATAAGCGGTCTGACACTAAAATAAATAATTAAATAAATCGAAAAAAGCAACTTTTCAAAGATAATACTGAGATTATAAATTTCACTGTTATTTTTATTAAATATTACAAAATAAAATTAGTTTTTAACTATAATGACTTCGTTTTCAATAAGATCAATGAAAATTAAAGAAATGAAATGCTAGCAAAGAAATTGAAAAAAAAAATAAAAAGTTGATGAAATTCGTGAGGTTTTTTTTTGTTATTTTGTATAAGTGATTTTTACGTGTGTTGTAATATATCCTTGATTTAAATGGTGAAAGGAACTTCCACAAACAAACATTAAAATTATGTTAAAAATAAATGTTCCTTTTAAGTTTCTTTCCATTTAAAACTAATTGTTTTATAATATTTAATAATTGTTAAATAGTAAAATGATGTCCGGTTTGTGAACTTTTAAAGATTTTGTTTTATTAGTTCTTCTCCGATATTTTACACACCCTTTAATTTATGTTAATCTTAAAAAAAAAAAAGTGAAGGCTGGGTTATTTTAATCAGTTTTATTTAATTGATTTTTGAACGAGGAACCCCTTTATTTTCACTGAAAGAGAGTTCATTCTTTAAAGGATTACCGTATTCTAGAAAAACCTTGAATTTTCTTACAATGGAAACTTTTTCGTAATTAGATACGATATTTTGTCAATGAAATCTTTCTCTTTTAAATAAATAAAGAAAATCAAAACTATATCTTCTTAAAATGCCAAAAATTTAAACATAAATAACGTCTTATAAATAACTTCTTCAAAAAACACACAAAAACCTTTTGGTGATATTTCGACTTATATTTTCAAAGCCTTATTCATGCCGTAATACATAAATTTCTTAGTAAAGGAGAACACGTCTCCTTATCCTAAAATGAAAAAAGATATTTTTTTTAAAAAAAGTAAAAAGTCATTGAATTAGAAGCTCGTTCATCTGTTTAAAATTTAAAATACATTTATTAAAAATAAAAACTATTTACATTTAAAAACAACCATTATACCGGTTTCGGCCCAAGAGGAGCCTTCTTTTGCAATGAGGAATTACATTTGAAAACTCGAATTTATACATACAATTACTGAACAATAATTAATTTCAACCAATGATGAGATGGACCAGTCTTCACATCGTGATGTCATACTGGCTGCGCAATCTTCTAACGTCACTTGCGTTATTCGTGTTATCCAACACCTCCTAGTGGGAAATGTGATCTGTTGAGACCTCGTCTGTGTACTTCTTAGGGATCGTCATCAAAACTAATAACTGTCAATAAACTACTATAACTGAAATTATTTGACATATCAATTAATTCAACATAATTTACTCTGTTTTTTTTTTTCCTCCTATTTTTAGTCTCCTGTTTTTGACAGTTCATCCAATGTTAATGCTATTTACTTTTTTTCTTTTCCTTTTTTAACACTGAGTTTTCAAATGTAATTCCTCATTGCAAAAGAAGGCTCCTCTTGGGCCGAAACCGGTACAATGGTTGTTTTTAAATGTAAATAGTTTTTATTTTTAATAAATGTATTTTAAATTTTAAACAGATGCACGAGCTTCTAATTCAATGACTTTTTAAGATGTGCAGTGCATGTAAAAAGTATATTACAGTGTTAAAAAAAGTAAACTTGTAACTAAAATTCTAATGAAACATCTAAAAAATATTCTTCATCCATAAAGAGACACAAAACAACATATTTCTTCATCCAGTATTTCTGTAAAAGATTAAAAATAAAGATGAAGCTAATTGTATAAAATGGGGGTCATTTATGCATTGGAATGTAGGGAATGTGGAGAAATATACGTAGGGAGTACAGGGAGATCGCTAAAAGAGCGTGTAGATGAGCATGTGAGAGCCTTTAGAAAGAAAAGAAAATGTATATCAGATTGGGCGGACCATATTCTTAAGTTTGACCACTTAGTTAACATAGTTACGAGTCTCAGGATGAGACAGAGAGATTGTTATTAGAGTCTTGTTTTATCAACTGGAGTAAATGTATGAACAAGGAGAAGGTTCTAAAAGTAAATGAAATGTATTTTTAAAAAATGTATGCATAAAAACAAGACATTAAAAATAAAACTAATCGGGTGTAAGCTGAATTATTTGTCGGTGTAAGCTGAATTATTTGTCCGTTTGTTTGGTGCTTATTTGGTTTAACTACTTCGTTTTTAATTTTTGATTGTTTTAGCTAAGTTTCTTGTTTGTTTATATAAAAATGTTATAATTCATGATTGTTTGTTTTTCACGTTTAAGTTTATGATTGTTTTGTTTTCAAATTTTGTTGATGATTAGAAAGAGAACGATGGATTCTCTTCTTGTTTTTATATAAGTTTCCCTGAATAAGGTTTTGGATTAAAAAACGGAAATGTTGGAAATATGTTGTTTTCTGTCTCTTTATGAAAGTAAATTTGTTACCATTAGAGATAAAATAAAAAAAAAGTCATTTAATATTATTATTTTTTCTACTTGTTTTCTAAATTATTGTAAGTGAGTGACAAAAACAATATTTCAATCGGAAAAAAAAAAATACTTCAAAACTTTTAATCGTGAGAAAAATTAAATAATTCAAACTTTTAATCGGGAAAAAATTTAGATACTATAAAACTTTTAATTTGAGTTCTTAGGTATTCGACCACTAAATTGCTCTGTAATTCAATCTTGCCTGCAATCCAAATGACGTCATTGAGATAGTCAATAGAAATCGTTTTCGCGGCGGAGTCAACCTTCTATCTTAAATAACCTTGGGTATGTTGCAAATGTAAAGCTGAAAAGTAATTGCATTTCTTACAATGCCTTACAACTGCGATACAAATTACGCAAAGCAGACCACCATAGCCATATAAATGAAAATGAATCAAAATTCAGGAGTATCAGGGCGTTTTAAATTAATTAATGAAATTATCATTAAATTAACTTTTACTATTTTGTTTATTAATTTAATTTCGGAAGCCCTGA
>JAFIDM010055378.1:0-14219 GCA_023159025.1 Thereuonema tuberculata | reverse complement strand
AAAACTATGGAAAAGCTAATTGATAAATATATTAGGGAGGGTGTACTGAGGACTTATCCAATACACCCAAACCAATATGCCTATCAAGTTGGGAAATCAACTGAGGCGGCTCTTCATAGCCTTGTCTCTATTGTCGAAACCGCACTTGAAAATAAAGAAATAGCTCTTGCAGCGTTTCTTGACATTGAAGGAGCATTTGATAATACATCCTTCCTTTCTATAGATAGGGCAGCACAAAAACACGGTATTGATCCGACCACGTGTGGTTGGATAAATGCTATGTTGAAAAACAGAACTATTCATATTTCCATTTATGAAGATACCTTAAAAGTTTCGGTAACCAGGGGATGTCCGCAGGGAGGGGTTCTTTCACCTCTCCTGTGGAGCCTGGTGGTAGACGAGCTTATTGAGGGACTAATAAAGAAAGGTTTTTATACTCAGGGATTTGCAGACGACATTGTGATCATTGTAAGGGGTAAATTTCCTAACGTGATTTCAGGTCTTATGCAAAATGCACTCAGTACTGTAGAAAATTGGTGTGATAATATTAAATTATCAGTAAATCCCAATAAAACGGTTCTTGTCCCTTTCACGAAGAAAAGGAATTTGGAAGGTCTTGCAGAACCTATCCTATATAACAAGAACATTAAAATATCCAAGGAAGTTAAATATCTGGGCATTACCCTAGATTCAAAACTAAACTGGAATTCCCACATTAATAAAACTATCAATAAAGCATACATGGCCTTTTGGTCATGTAGAAATGCTATTGGAAAAACATGGGGATTAAAACCTAGTGTAATCTATTGGATTTACACAATGGTTATTAAACCCATTATATTATATGCAGCCATAGTTTGGTGGACTAAAGGTAAACTGATTACAACCAGGAACAAACTGAACACCTTACAAAGACTAGCATGTATGGGCATTACTGGAGCTATGAAAACAACCCCTACTGCCAGTATGGAGGTCCTTCTTGATCTACCCCCTCTTCACTTGGCACTTGAAGCAGAGGCAAGAGCGACCATACATAGACTTAAAATTAATAATCTGTGGAAACCACATTATTGTAATGTGGGACACGCAGTCCTAACTAGGGACATTTCTGAAGAACCATTCTTACAAATGAATTCTGATAAGATGATACCTAGAATATCTTTTACAAAACTTTACCGCATTATCATTCCTTGCCAAGATGAATGGAATAATGATAACAAACCCACTAATGTCAATGGAATAATCTGGTTTACAGATGGATCTAAACATAATGGGAAAACCGGAGCTGGAATCCGAGGAATGAAACCAAGGATGGATATAAGCCTAAGCCTAGGGATCTACTCAACAGTATTCCAAGCGGAAACATATGCCATTTTACAATGGGCCTATGAAAATATAAGACGTAAATACAGAAATAGAAATATTTATATCTTTACAGATAGTCAGGCAGCTCTTAAAGCCCTGAATTCTCCCAACACCAATTCTAAATTAGTATGGGAATGTAAACAAACCCTTAACAGTCTTGCTGAACATAATTGGGTAAACCTAATATGGGTGCCAGGACACACAGGGATTGAAGGCAATGAGCTAGCAGACAAGCTAGCAAAAAAAGGAGCTGAAACCTCGTTCATTGGACCTGAACCAGTTTGTGGGATCTCCATTGAAACCACTAAAACTGCAATTCGGGACTGGGCAAGGAGACAGCAAAAGACCTATTGGAATAACCTTCCAGGGCAGAAACACTCAAAGCTCTTTATTAAAGAGCCTTTAAGGAAAAGAGCCAGGGAACTTATTAGTTTAGATAAGAACCAGACTAGAATCCTGACAGGACTCTTTACAGGTCACTGTCACTTAATGAAACACCTCTTTAATATAAAAATAGTTTCAAATCCTACTTGCAGAAGATGTGGAAAAGCTGATGAAACAGCAACACACATACTATGTGAGTGTGAAGCGCTTGCGAGCACTAGACACAAGTTGATAGGTATGGGCTTTCCCAATCCCTCAAACTATGTGACTATACCCCTGCATAAAATACTACAGATTGGTAAAATCCTAGGACTTATGCAGAATTAAAGACATTGGGATACACAATAGGTCTTTTGAGGCCGCAGTGTTAGGGACTTTATAGTACCTCCCATTTTATGTTATGTTATGAGGGTTCGAAAATACGACGAAACGCTTCGAAAAAAGGGGTAGGCCGAAAAAATTCAAAATTTTTTTTTCAAGTCGTATTAACGTGGAAAAGTTACGAATTGGGGAGACTAAAGAGCGATAAGAAAAGAAATAAAATTGGTTTATATCTTCCGTTCGCGCATGTGCTCTAAAGTTTGCCGAAAGTTGGAAAAATTTTACATTTTTATGATAATTTTTAACATTTTTAAATTAGCCTCTTCCCGAATGTAATAGCTCAAATTCTTATGTATTAGAACAACAGAAAATAATGCTTAAATATTATTTAAATCCATCAACATCTTCCGATCGCGCATTGCCTTCAAAGTTAATAAAATTTTGAAAATGTTCCGAGGAGTAAAAAAAGAAGTATATTATTCGCTAATTCAAGAACCTGGGTCAGTCTAAATCGGCCATTTTACTTCAACTTCTGGAAGTTCTGAAGATATTGTCCCTTCTATTAGTTTTTATCTGTATGGTCGTGGTATTTCTCTTGAAAAATTAGTTATCATAGGATCTGATGGCACTGCTGTTAATACAGGTTTGAAAAACGGTCTGATTCGCCGAATCGAAATACATTTGTGGAAACCGTTACAATGGGCAGTTTGCCTTCTCCATTTCAATGAATTGCTATTCCGAAATCTGTTTAATTCTTTATCATTTTTGGTTTGAGGATATTTTTTGGGAATTTCGTTGAAATAATATTAATAATTCTATTTTTGTTTTTAAATCCATAATTGTTTTTTGGAGGTTCAGTATTAAAAATGTTTGTAAAATTCCTTCTAGTATTTGTGGTAACTATTACAATTATTTGAATTACTTTTGATTTTAATTTTTTTATATTATTATGTTAAAAATAAATGTTTGTATTGGATATAAGATTTTGTATTTTTTTGTATGTGTATTTGTTCTTATTCAATTTCAGTTTTAAAGTCAACAAAAATTAAATTTAATATTTTGGGGATTGAAAAGTTTATGTGATTAATTTCTGTTTTATTTCAATGAATCCAATTATTAAGTTCATAATTTATGCTAAAGTCGACAATAGATTTATATATTATTATTTTAGTTTTAATAGAAAATATATCTTTAGTATGTCTAAAAATATAAATAATTGTATTAAAATAGTAATTAAAATAGTAACTAGATGGTCATTCCAGATAAAGTTATTATTTATAGTTAATCCTAAATATTTCGTTCTTTCTGTTTCCTCAATTCTATCACAGTTACTCTTATTCTTTTTATGCTGATTTTAATGAATACATTCAAACGAATGAAAAATAATTTTCGGAGTAATAGGTAATCTCTTATTTTTCTTTTTAATAATTAATAATTTAGTTTTTTTAGGTTAATTTTCATTTTAGAATCATGCGACCATTTTATAATTCTATTGAAACCTTTTTGTATATTATTTTGTATATTAATATTAGTATACAAATATTACTAAAAATTATAATTAAAAAAAAATATGTTAGAAAGTAACATTTTCAGAAGCCCATCATAGGCTTTATGTTCATCAGCTACTTCTCAAATTTTATCTCTTGTGCGTAGTATTAATGACAGTCATCATATAAGTCTTCAATACTCACTTTTAACTACAGAACAATTCAAAAAGTCCCATAGATTTAAGTGCCAAAGATGTAGGATCTTTCACGATGACCTTATGCTGGGTAACATGCACTCAGTGGGGAATGAGCTAATTATTATATTTGGAATCAAAGTAATCAATATATAGAGTAGATACTGACTTGGCTTTCGCAAATAACCAATTCCTAGAGTTAATTTACAATCAAATATTTTTTTTGTTGTACATTAATAACTTTTCTGGTGATATTCCACCACGAGAATTTAGGAAGTAATCCGTTGTATAAAATATCAGCAAATAAGAAAGGAACAAGTTTCACACATGATACATTGTCATTATCATAATTTTTCAGAATTTCTAAAACATAAATTTATCTCAGATATTCCTGTGGTATGTTTAGCAGTGTTTTGAAATACTAATTGATTGAAAAATACGTAATTTTCAGGGTTGTTTGTTTAAATAAATGTTGACAATTAGCAATCAAATATATCTCAATTATTGTTATTGTTTTAACTTCCTTTACAATTACTAAAGATATATTTATACAATAGTTATTGATACATTTAGATTGAAGAAATAATTGCAAAAATGTTAAAATTCATAATAAATTTATGCCTTGAATAAAAGATTCCATTCGTCTAAATGCTTCAACTGTATTTTTCAATGGTAAATGAAATAGTGAAAGGTCATTTGAAATAGTGAAATGTAGAAAGAATAGATAGAAACTCAATTCTTCTTAAATGATGGCTGAATTGTCTTTGGAGTCTCTTGTTCAAATAACTTTTGACATTGACAATGTAAGAATTTTTACTCTGTTTGTAGTAAATTGTTCCTCGTGCAATCCGTTAGGATATGTCTCAGAATACCTTTTGAACCACTACAGAAATCTTCTTGAAACATGATATGCATATTTAACAACTTGAGACAATCTGACTTTTCTATGGAAGACGTAGCAATAGCATATTTTCTAATAGTAGTCGAAATTAAACAATGAAGATTAAACCGTTTGTTTCGTAAACGGATTTCTTTTGGTGCGTTTTCGTTTATAGTCTTTGCGGAAATTAAAAAAATTCAAGACCAGGTGAATGAGAAGAAACAAATTTTCTATCCAGTATTAGAGAACTTTCATAACAAATCAGAACAACGGAATATTACATTGTACGAAGAAAAAATAATAAAGAACTTAATAAGAGACAAAACTAGTAAAATTTTAATATCAGATAAAATGAATAAATTAGTTATTAAGGTCTATGTAGACGATAATAATAAAGTAGAAAGCATGTTGCATTCAGTTCAATGGTAGAATCAACTATGGATCCAACGTTCAAATTATACAAAGAACTAAACACGAGATAAAAAGAATTCAAAGAAATGAAAGCGATTAACTATTTTCAATTAATGAAAGCGATTAACTATTTTCAATTAATGAAATCTGTTAAAGAAAGACAAGTACGAAGAGTTCTTATTTGATTTCTTATTTTTTCAATCTTAATGAAATGTAGAAGAAGAAAAAGAATTTCTTGACCTCTGGTATCACCTGAAGAAGTCATTCACAAAGAAGGATTAAATATCGTGGAAAATAAAGGAGTGTTATTTTATTAAGGATTTCTTGGAATAAATTATTTACAGGATATATTAAAGACTCTAACTAAAATTTCACATCTGCTGTATTTTTATTAAAAAGTTTTATTTATATTTTTAATAATACCATTATGATTATTTATAAGCCAATAAAAATTTGAATAATTTTATCTCTAATATCACATAATTTATTAAGAAAAATTCGTGAAATAATATTAGATTGCTTTCAAATAGAATTACAAGTTTTACAAGTTACTCTAAATTTACCCACTTTATGAATTTCTGGATTTAAAAAAAAGATAATTTAAATTCCTATTAATTTTAATTCTTTTATATTTGATTGATTTAAATTGATTTTAAAATTATAAAATACATTTATCTAAATTATTTAAAACAAAATCTTTGGATTTATTATTAAAAAATAGATTTATTATATAATAACTCTTTAAATTTTAGTCAAATAATTGCTAAATTATTAAGGTATTTATCTATTGTGATAACAATTTAATTTTTATGGTAAATAGAAATGGCTTTTTGAATTTTAGATTAAAATTAGGATTTCGTTTATAATTATTAATCCTATCATGTAGGCTTTATATTGTTAATTTCAGATAATAAATTTAGTTTCGATTCAATAAAATTTTCATTAATTAATTTATATTTAAAACTATTTCTAAAATAAAATTATTAATATCTTTCATACGTATATTAACTGAAGGTTTAAAAATCCATTTTGAGTATAATCAATAATTAATATCAAAATTTATAAAGCGTTTTCAAAGTTATGTTACAAATAAAATTTACATCACTTGTTATTACATGAGTATTCTATTTATATTAATGATCATATAAGTTACATTTAGTCTAGGAATATATAGTATAACTAAAACTAGTTTTAGAATTACAAATAATTTACGAAAACCATACCTAACAAAATACATCATATAAAAGAAACATTTTCAAAAAACTGGAAGACTAAAATGATATAAAACTAATTCTTTATTTTTCTTCTAATCCCTCTTAAAATTTATGAGTTACTTTTAACCTAAACTTAATAATATAATAAAATTCAATGTTTTAAGATGAACACATTTATTATATTCTCAAAATCAGAATTTTTCTAAATAATATTTTACTTTAAATTTATTTAAAAGAAATTACCTCTGACGATAAACACGAAAGGTGTAATTCTTTATTCATGTGGAGGGTTGTTTTCTATTTTAATTAATAATCAGTTATTTTATAACAATTAAAATTTAATTCTTTTAATTATAGCAAGTTTTGAGTTGATAACTGTCAATAATGATATTTTTTTAAATGAAAATACTAATGAAAATACATTTCATTTTAGGATTACAAATAAGAAATATTAATACTTTTCATTCTTTGACAGATTTTCTTACATTGTTAATTGTTAATCGCTATCATTTCTTTGAATTTTTGGTCTCGTGATTTTATATAATTTCTTTTTTTATAATTTATATTTTTATATGTAGTTAATTCTTCAAATTCAATTGAATTCAATATGCTTTCTTCTTAATTTTCATCGTCTTCATAGTCCATAATAACTAATTTCTTCCCTTTATCTGATCTTAAAATTTTCCTAGTTTTGTCTCTCATTAAGTTCTTTATTATTTTTTCTTCATACATTGTTCCATTGTTCTGATTTGTTATAAAAGTTCTCTAATACTTGATAGAAAATTCCTTTCTTCTTATTAACCTGGTCTGCAATTTTTTCAATTTCCATTACAATAACTTTAATTTTATTACAACATTTATTGATATTAAAATTTGGCCTTAATTGATTGCAATTTATTGAGTTTTTATAATGTTTCTCCTATTTTTTTATGTTTTCTATTTGTAATCTTTTTCTTAGTTTTTTTTTCCCTTTTATAAACATTTAATTCTTTAAGTTTTTCGTTGTACATCCGATATCGCATCCTCCTGATGTCTCCATTCCTTTGTTTTGTGAAATGTTCTTCATTCTTTTATTAATCCAAAATTCTTTTTCTTGTAGTCCTTGTATTCTGCTTCTTGTAAAATTTAATCGAATAGTATTCATTGAGTCTCTTGTTTTATTTTATTAGCTTCTCTATTCTCAATCAGTAACGGAATCTTTTTTAAACTTAACGGATAAGCTAAAGTTCCGTAAAATTTTGAGTTTTTTTAGAAATTCTTCATGGGATACACATTTCGCCAAAAGTGATACACCCCTCTTGATGTTTTTCTAATAATTTATATACATAAAATCCATATCTTCTTTTTATGTTTGTATAAAATCATTATGACGTATTCCAAACGAAAATTCTTACATTCTCTCTCTGTCCTATATTAAAGATTCTCTATCTCTAATCCCACGCCAGACTCGGCGTACGGGGCGCGGGAGGTCAGGCTTCCAAGACTACGTTTCCATGAACACGGGACGAAGTTGGGACCGGGTGGTTAGCCCGGCACCCGCCTTCCTAGAACCCGGGAAAGAGACCCGGTACCCATGCAAGAGAGGGCTGGGTAGGTCCTAGAATCCGTTTGGAGGTGAGGGGAGCGTGGAGAAATCCATCCATCCCGCCACCGCCAACCCGCAGCAGAGCGCCCTGACCAGCCGAGAGCTGCTATTAAGTTTATTTATGAGTTAGATATTAATAAATGAAAGAAAGATCTAATACCATTCGATGTTTTGATGAGTATGATAGAAGCAATTTTTAGTATGCAATGGTTTACATTTCAAGGAAAGGTCTTCTTGCAAAAGCATGGGTTATTTATGGGCCTTCCTTCTTCAGCTGTAATTGCTGAATTTGTTATGAATTACATAGAACAGCAAATTTGGAGCGAAGATACTGCTACTAATAATGTGTCTTTATGTGTAGATATGTTGATGATACGTTCATCATTGTCAACAAACACTATATCAATCAAGTCCTGGATGTTTTTAACAGCATACACCAAGACATGCAATTCACTATCGAATTTGAAAATAAAGGAAAAATTCCTTTCCTTGACATCTTGGTAATTAGAAATGATATGCAGTTTGACACTACTATATATAGAAAAGCAACAAATGCCAACATCAAATTACACTTTTCTGCAGCTGGACCAATTAAATATAAAGTTAACTCTTTATGTGTGGCGATCAAAAGAGCGATCAAAATTTGTAGCAAAGAAATACTCTTGATTAATGAGTTGCAAAATATCAGAAATATTTTCTTAGGTAATGGATACCCTTTGGGATTTATTAATAAATATATTGCTAAGGTCTTAAAAGCTAGTAGAAATCAAAGGGTTGGAAGCATTGCTATTACAAGATATGTTTCCATTCCATTTGATGATAATTTAACTACTAAGTTAACTCCATTGTTAGGAAATGTCAACATAAAATTGGCTCATAAAGCCAAAAACACACTTGATAGTATATTATGTTCACATAAAATATCTGTTAATAATAACGACAAGGTAGCGGCGGTTTATGGCATCGAATGTGAGGGAGGCGTGAAAACATGCAGATATGTTGGTGAGACTAGAAAGAAGGGTTGGTATCCGCATGAACGAGCACAGAAGTGCCATCCAAAGTAATAACAAAAATTATCTTACTAATCTCCATCATAAGGCAACTGGCCACAAAATATTAACTAACAGTCCAATTGTTTATACTATTGAGAAAGATGATTATCTACGGAAGTTTCACGAGTCGCTCATTATTAAATCCATGTCTATACCTTGTTACAATACTGAGGTATCCATTCTTAACGCGCTCGAGTATGACATTAAATAAGATATAATGTTGTCATTATTATTTAAATTTCCTGTTTCATTGTTTTAATTGTATAATTATTAATGATGTAACTTTAGCATTGTTTAACTTATTACTTTTCAAATTCTTTTGTTCCTTTGATGTTCAAATAATTTTCTCGGGACGAGTAAGTTCAGAAATTTTTATTTTAAGTTGTAATCTGATGATGGGAGATTATAAACTCCCGAAACATGTTATTAAATGGTCTTTTTGTTTGTTTCCTTGTGTATGTGGTCCACTTTCAATAATATGTAAATTTATTATGACTTAAAAAAAAGAATACAAAGGATTTTTACATGTTGATAAATTAGACAAATTTCTGAAAGTGCAGAAATTTATTTTAAAAAAATGGAAAGTCTTTTAAAAATTTTGCAATTATTTCATCAATCTTCAAATATATCAATAACTACAGTATAAATTTATCTTTAGAAATTGAAAAAGATGTTAAAACAATATCAATTATTGATATATATTTGATTTTCTAATTGTTCATATTTTTTAAAAAAAATCTTGATAATTATGCATTTTCAATGAATTAATATTTCAAACATTGCTAAACATACCAGAGGATATATCACCATAAATGTTATCAATATACAAGACAATAATATTTCATTGGAAACATTTATCTCTACCATACTATGGTAGGTCAATTCGGAGATTGGTTTAAATCTACGGAACCCTAGTGACCCCCGAAGGGCGAACCCGTAGGAAAAGTCATAGATATACAATAGGGTGGGCCGAAAAACATCAATTTTGTTATGACAAAAAAATGCAAAACATATTTAATAGAAGCCTGTTACGTTAACCGCGGCCATTTAATTCTTTGCGAATAACTCGCATAGCCAAAAGCAAAGACACTTTTATATTTTTTAATAAACACGAAGTCCATTTTTTATCCTCCATTTTTAGAAAACATAATTAAATCTTATGCTGCGTTGGTCAAAATCTAAGGACTGTAAATTACGAAACATCAAAAAAAATCAGTTTTCGATTCAAACTGATTAATCTCATTGTTAATCTTCATTGTATTAATTTTATTATAATTCAATGAGAAAATATGCTATTTCTTCTCGCTCATTTCTCGATACTATGTATTACATAGAAAACTAAGTTTGTACGAGTTGTTAAATATGCATATCATGTTTCGAGAAGATTCCTGTAATCGTTCCAAAGTAATTCTGGGACATATCCTAATGGACTGCACCAGCAACAATTTTCTACAAATATAGATTAAAAATGCGACAAATTTCTGAAAGTGCAGAAATTTATTTAAAAAAAATTGAAAGTGTTTTAAAAATTTTGCAATTATTTCTTCAATCTTCAAATATATCAATAACTACCGTATAAATGTATCTTTAGAAATTGAAAAGGAAGTTAAAACAATATCAATTATTGACATATATTTGAATTTCTAATTGTTAATATTTTTTTTAAAAAATCTTGATAATTATGCATTTTCAATGAATTAGTATTTCAAACATTGCTAAACATACCAGAGGATATAACACCATAAATGTTATTAATATACAAGACTATAATATTTCATTGGAAACATTTATCTCTACCATACCATGGTAGGTCAATTCGGAGATTGGTTTAAATCTACGGAACCCTAGTGACCCCCGAAGGGCGAACCCTTAAGAGAAGTCGTAGATATACATTGTATATTATACAAGGGATCAGATACTGGAGTGTTTTCTAGTTGATTTCTTCTGGACGCCATTACGAGAAGACGTCAGACCGAAGAGAAAATGAAGAAGAGGCTGACAACACAGGAAAGGAAATTGAAACATTCATGGTCACGACCGGTATTTGAACTCGGGTACAGGCACACTGGTCTAAAGGTACACCGACGGCTGAGATCGCACGACTACGTCGGCATGGCCGTTTATCTCATGACCAAGATTTGGTTATTCGCTAAACCCAAGTCACCATCTATTCTATACATTTGGTTACTTTGATTCCAAATATAAAAATAAGCTCCCTACCCACAGAGTGCATGTTACCCATCATAAGCTGATAGGTCACCGTGAAAGATCCTACATCTTTAGAACTTAAATCTATGGGTCTTTCTGAATACGTCTCTAATTATTATTTTTTTCCATTACTATTTTTTTTTAATTATTTAAATGATGACATCTACTGAATACAAACAGCAAAACTGGATGAAGTAAAAAGTTTAATAAAATTTAGATAGTCTTTAAATATGATTATAAATTTTTAAGAAGATCGATTAGCCACTCAAAATTTCTTAGAAACACATGCAGAGCATCCCTAATAGTTATTGATTTGCTGAACTGCACACTCTTAGGAAGGTACGCTTCAAATAACGTCGTTCTACTCTTGTTACTTCATGATGAGATTTTGTTTTCAAAAAATATTTTAATTAATATCAATATTATCAATATATTTACAGCATTTCTTCTTATGATAATATTCGATCTCAGGGTCTTATATGTAAATGGAATAAACAATTTATGAAAAAAAAATATTACTTCAATATCTCTGGCATTTTAACATTATATTATGGCTATTATATCGTTTTAATGCTTTTAAAATATGCTTATTTAAGTGTAAATTCTGAAGTAAGGAGTCTATTTGTACTAAAATCATTAGTAGTCTGAAGTATTTGCTCAATATTACTAAAATGTATAGAATAAACATAAGATTTGAGTTCTCGAGACACAGAGTTAACAATAGGAAAAGGGAATTCGCGTTCTCTGATTCAAAAATTGCTTTATCTCTTTTTTTAGCATATTTATCTAAGAAATCAATTTGTGTTGAAATAAATTTCAAAACAATGAAGGATTCTACCTGAAACTATGTTACGTATTCAAGGGCAATTTTTACTGCAGTCTGTCTAAAGCCAAATACTTTTATATGTTGTACTATCTAAGTGTTTCCAAAATCAAAGCCTCAATGTCTTGATAACATTTCGTTTTCAGTTTTCAATCCTTATGTAATAGTGAATAAACAATATAATTTCTAATTAATATCATAATCTCACTATGAAGTCAACCAATATCAAATTAAACTACGACCCCAGAGAATTAAATAAGACCAAGGGTCATTCCGAAAGAGTTTTGATCAAATATCTACAACTGGATCGTGTGCAATACTTGCATGTCATCATTGAGAAGTTCCTCAAAAGATTTAAAGCATACTTTCTTTTAAATTATTTTTATCTTGAAATGTATTTATTAGTTTGATAAATTTATTAGTTTGTTTTTTTTAACCGCAAAAATTCTATATCTACTTTTAAATGAAAATATCTGCTAAATATTAGGAGAAAATCTGTCCATTTCTGAGAACAGTAATTACGTCCGCATTAAATTACTTAAATAGCTTTAAATTCAAATAGTTTTAATGATATTGAATCTTTAACAAATTCAGTATTTAATGTTTTGTTTCGAAGGTTTTGTTTATAGGATTTTTTTGTAATTTTCTGGCGCTTATTTATTGATTTCAAATGCAAAAGTTTGATGGTGTAGTTGTTATTTGTGAACATTACGTTTCATGAAGTCATCGACATCATACTACAAGACAAATTGATTTTATGAGCAATATTTTTCTAGCAATACGAATAGAAATGGTTTCATTGCAGAAAAGTAAAAAATTATTTTTCCATAATGATCGCAGAATTGGTAACGCACTCAATCCTAGCGAGATAGTTTCAATCCATTCCTCCTAACAAAAATGACCCACCACTTGTTTTAATTTTAGTTCGAAAATTCGGTTGAACTTTTATGACAAAATGAACCATTTAAGAACTTATAAAATAATTTTTTGCATTTTTATCTTTTAAGTTGAACAGAATATTTGAAAATTAGACTAAAATGTTTGAATGGACAGGAATTCATGTTTCCCAAAACCAAGGCAAAATCTTTAACAGCCACTTCTTGAACTTAGAAAGCAATTAGTTATGTAAAGAATTGAAATATATTTCGGTTAGTTATAACTTGCAAAGATGTATATATTTTATAAGGAATTGAAAACGAAATTAAATAAATTACTTATCAACTTATATAATTGGCTAAGTTCGTCTGTCTGTCTGTCTGTCTGTCTGTAACTCGATATAATTAAGCTATTAAGATTGATCCAAAGTTCTCAATGGTACCATTGAATCAAGGGTTCTCAAATTCGATGAAATATTAGTTCATTTTGTCATTCCATGTTGTTTCCATGAAATTTAATCCTTGGAAACTGACCTAGACAACTGAAAACATACGTTCAAAACCAAATAATTTTGTTACCACTGCACCGATTTTAATGAAATTTGGCATACTTACTCAGTTTCTTACGCTGATTTTGAAACTCAAAACCATTTTTGCTGTAGCAGCTTCGTTCGCAAGTTAGCGCAGTATTTAGATTATACAAAGGTGAGTTTTAAATGCCTTTCGGCGTTATGAGACAAAAGCAATAATTATTCTTTAGATAAATTAAACTTTAGATGTGGTTGGTATTTCGTTTTTCTTTTTGGGTGGAAAATGATGCTTTAGATTAAACTCTCAGAACCTATATTACAGGTAAACCGGTAAGAAGTACACCTAAATAGGTCTGATAACCATTAAAAAAAAAAAAAAATTGCAAATTAAACCATCAATCGAATCAAATATAAATAGCCTATATCAACTTATTTATTTGCTAATTTCGTCTGTCTGTCTGTCTGTCCGTCTATCTGTAACTCGATATAATTAAGCTATTAAGATAGATCCAAGGTTCTCAATGGTACCATTGAATCAAGGGTACTCAAATTGGATGAAATATTAGTTCATTTTGTCATTCCATGTTGTTTCCATGAAATTTTATCTGAATTTCTAACAAAACATACGTTCAAAACCAAATAATTTTGTTACCAGTGCACCCATTTATTTGAAATTTGGCACATTTACTCTGATTTTGAAACAATAAATAATTCAACAATAATTATACTTTAGATAAATTAAACTTCAGATATGGTTGGTATTTCGTTTTCCTTTTTGGATGGAAAATGATCCTTTAGATTAAACTCTCAGAACCTATGTTACAGGTAAACAGCTAAGAAGTTCAACTAAATAAATCGGATAAACATTAAAAAAAAAAAAAAAAAATTCA
>JAFIDM010055377.1:0-14220 GCA_023159025.1 Thereuonema tuberculata | reverse complement strand
TCCATAAATTTAATTTTTAATTTTTTGTATCTCGTTTTAGCTTAATGCAAGGAGTTAAAATTACTACTGAATTGATAACTATTTTTCTCTTCCGAAGTAAAAATGTGAATTTTTTTATGTAACGACAAAATAAAAAAATAGTTTTCAATCGTTTTAAAGTTCTTAATAAATTTCTGAGGGAAAATTTATTTTTTTGAATTTAAAAGAAGGTAAAAACGTAAGTTGAAGGTCACTGTATTTCTGAACTGTCATTAAATGTATATTAGCCTTCTTTGCTTTCAACTTCTGCTTTATCTTCAATCTTTTGGTTCTCTTCTTAGCAGTTTTCTCTTCAGCTCTCCTCTTATTTTCTTCAATTTTGTTATGGTATTCTTGATCCAGTAATTCCTTTTCAGCTTTTTTTACAATAAGCTTTTGCCATGAATATTCCCGTCGGCGAACATGTCTATACACATGTTAGCATAACAATAAGAATATCATAACAAAATTGAAGAAAATAAGAGGAGAGCTGAAGAGAAAACTGCTAAGAAGAGAGCCAAAAGATTGAAAATAAAGAATATTACCCTCAGCAAATACCATCCTCGGGGAAGACTTTTGGCGAAGGCATCTATGTCAACGAAGAAATCCAATCTTTTCCGTTAACTAGAGCTCATTTCAAATGAAGAACACGAACAACTTATCTTTAAAACTAACTGATAAAAACGTTTACTGATATCAAGGTTCCGACTAAAATTAAGCACAATTCCTTTCATCTCAAAACCAACATGTCCGACTTATTCGGTATTCTTACAATAGTTCCTTTTTACAACAATCGCACGAGAACGCCATCTCGTGTCTCGTTGCCTCGCACATTAACAATAATTAACAATAAAAGCAAAATAATAGCAATGTTCGCAACACTCCCCTCCTGAAAGTGTATACTTTCAGCAAAAAAACAATTAGTCAGTCATACCCACAATTAAAAGTTTATAAAGTCACTAGTAAATTCAAATCACAGTCCATAAAGTCACTAGTAAAAGTCAAAGTCACTGATTCTGTCCTTCAAGTTCTAAAGGATATAACAATTGAATTGGACGTTTTACAACCTTACCGTCAGGTAGCAAGACACGGCAGGAACGGATGCATCCGTCTCGTCCTTGAAGCACTTCTTTTATAACACACGTCTTCCACAGATGACGTACTGTTCCGTCTCGTCCACACGTTGTTTTCTTCTTCTTTTTATTTTCGCTTTCTTCTTCTTGCTTGGGGGTGGCGGTGCTGGATCCTCGGGTTCAGGTATCTCCCTCTCCATCACGTGCACATCTGGCTGCCGAGCTAAGGTGTAGTTTCTCTTCAATTCCAACTCTCCTTCCCTCTTCTGTACAATGGCTCTGTGAGGAGGAATTTCTGGTGGTTCTGGAAGTTCCACAATGTCTCCAAGGATCTCTTCCGTTATGAGATCGGGGGCGATCTCCTTTTCTTTCTTTTCCTCTTTCCCTTCTTTCGTAGGTGGGGGTGGGGCTGGTTCTCCTTTGCCATTGGTCGTCGGCTGTTCCGCAGGGGGAGGCTGGGTTCCTTAAATCTGCTCCTCCACGTAAAGAATCTTCAGTCACTTTGAAAATCCCGTCTGCCAAATTCAAACAAGAATTCTGCTTTTCATTGAACAACTGTTTATTCATGTCAGCACCTTGTACATGCACATGCATCGATTGCACTGTCACACAATTCGCAGTTGATTGGTCTTCCGGTCCATGAAGAAGCCAACCAAACACACTTTCAACTGCAACGAGTCGATCATTGATGCGTTCGATCTTTCCGGTAACAACTGCCCAATACAGATCTCCGCCGATAAGAATATCAATGTCGTCCATATCACACTTTGTACTTGAACCTGGATCTGCCAACCAGAGACCTCGCTTCTCCATTTCTCGCAATGAACACTCATTCGGTACGAGTGAATATGTGGAGCACACATTGTCCGATTCCCGCAACGTTACTTCAACGCTATGAATTCCATTACGGTCAAATAAACGTACACGTACCTTACGATAATCACGGCGTCCGGTTGACCCATGACCAAAGACTTTCACATTCATCGTCTCTTTTCCAACTTGCGTCGCTCCGACTAGCTTCGATAGGCGTTTACTGATGAAGCTGCGTTGACTTCCTCCATCTATCATAAGCCTAGCACGGACTTGCCTATTATTTCCATCAACCAATACAACTGCCGACTTCAGTAAGACGACATCGTTTGAACCTGGATTAATGATTTGGTTAATGCTGACCTGTGTCGTTGCGGTTTCCGTCGCAATTGAATTTTTGTTTGCAGTCGCCTTCAGCTGCGGGCACAATGCTGTGTGATGAGACCCTTTACACGAACGACACTTTGCCTTTTCTCTCCGACACGATCTCGAGTTGTGACCCGGCCACAAACAGTTAAAACATTTCTTCGCTGCTTTAACTCTGTCCATGCGTTCTTCTAACGTTTTGACAGTACAGTTGGCCATGAGATGTGAGACGCTATCACAAATCATACATGAGCGCGGTCTAACAGCATTATCCCTAGTAACGGTAAGCGCCGCGGTTGATGCTGCAACCCTCGGTGTATTTCGAGGAGCGATTTCCTCTCTTTTTCCACTGCCGTTGTAATCACTATCAGTAATATTAATGGACTGTATTCTTTCACGCAGTTCCACTTCCTCGCGTAGGAAATCAATTAATTTGTCCATCTTATTTTGATTGGAACTCTTCGTTCGGCGAGCCCATCCTAACTGCAAGTCTCTCGGCAAACGCCTCATTAACGTAGGCACAAGAATGCTACTGCATGCATTAATGTCAACGTCTAACGACTTTAATCCCATAACTTTAATTTCTATTTCATCAAAAAATTTACGAAGACTCACCGTTTCATTTCTTGGAGCAGGTAGCTGAAGCAAGGCTGCAAACATTCCATCCACTATCTGTTCAGTTCGGCCAAAGCGATCCCTCAACCTGTCAATCGCATTGCTGTAGTTGCCGTCGGTTATGGGCAATCCCTCAATGCAACGAAGTGCATCGCCGGTTAACACACTTCTCAGGTAGTTGAATTTATCAACTACACACAGTTCAGCTTTTTCGTGCACCGCTGTAGAAAACGTACTCCAAAAACTTGGCCACTTAAGCATATCTCCGCTGAATTTAGGCATGTCGAATTTTGGAAGCCTTATTGTGAGTCCTTCACGTATTGATGGAGAATGTGATTCCACTCGATTAACACTAACCGCAGAATTACTGTCTGCAGAACTGCCGCCACCAATTATCCTGCGCATTCTTGTTAACCATGTTATAACGAAATCTTCATATTCTTCCACCGTAGCCAATTCTTCATCCGCTTTCTCTTCAGCAATTTCACTTCGAATTTCTTCATTAAGGGCTTCTAATTTGGCTTGTTTAACCTTCAATTTCTCATGCAGTTCCTTGGCCAGTCCTGCGTCTTTAGAATCGAATGCCTTTTTCATATCGCCTTCCATTTTCGTAATGGCGGCCCGCACAGCTCCTCTCCGTCGGCTAAGATCCGTCGCCGTCTTGCCCTGGTATCGCTGGTAGATCCACTTAAAACAATTCCTGGTAATAACTGCACACACTGAAACTAATCCACTGATTTGAGCCAATTATTCCCGGGTTATGAAGATAAAGCAGAAGTTGAAAGCAAAGAAGGCTAATAAAAAAGAAAATGAAGGATAAACCTGCTCCAGTTCCTTCAAGATTAAAATCAAAGACCTTACCACCTCCACCTGAATTCAATCGCAATGTTATGGGCTCTAGTGCTGGTGCTGGCAGTGGTGAATTCCATGTGTATAGACATGTTCGCCGACGAGAATATTCGCGGCAAAAGCTTATTGTAGAAAAAGCTGAAAAGGAATTACTGGATCAAGAATATCATAACAAAATTAAATGTATATGGTAATGCTTGCGAAGCGATTAGTAATACTTCTGGAGGCAGATATACTAAAAAATTTTTAATTCATTCTTACCACATGGAAAGAAAATATTTGAAAAAAGTAATGAAAGACGAGAGATCACTCGTCTTGATCTGTTTTTGTTTTGGAACTACGTCTCGCAAAATAGCTTCTATTCAGTCTGTTTTATCACCGGAAACAAAATAGTGTAGAAACTAGTGGATAACCAGAAAATTCATGAATTTCATCATTGACCAAGTAATTTAAAATTTTCTTTTTAAATTCGAGATTAAATATGTTTTTAGAAATTAACTATTACACTATTAATAAATATTTTAGATAGAAATCATTGTTTTGCAATTTTTTTTTATGATTTCAGGTTTTTTCGTTAAGTTTTTTGAGTTGAAAATATCGAGTACTTCCTCGGAAAAAAAAAATCCAAAAATTGACTGTTATTGAATTTTATTTTAATTAATTCTAGGATATTATAATTCTGTAGAGAAAGGAAAGGCTGATAGAATGATCTAAAGATACAGAAGAGAGCGGCCAACAGGTTGAGGCCATTGCAGTCTTGGAGGGAAGAAAAATCTTTTTAGTAAAAAAAAGTAAATGCGCTGAAAAATGTAGAAAACTTTGTTGAAAAATACAGAATTAAGAGAATCAATAAAGTGTATAATTTAGAATGAAGAGCTATCAGATTAAAAGAAATTAAAAAAAAAAATGAAATATTTATTTATAATATTTGTTCGAACGCTTCTTTTTTACTTTGTTTTCAAAGTTCTAACTGTAGGAGAAATAATTTAAATCGTTTGAAATTAAAAACGCGATGATGGTTTTATGTTTGTTCTCTAAGAAAATAAAGATTAGAAATAGTTCAATGGGGTTTTGCATCATTTATCGTAATTGATGGTTTTGGAATTTGAAATAGTAGTTTTATCATTTTGGGAGTAAGTTTTAGAATACAGTGGCAACCAGATAGTTTTCAGACTTTCCATAAATAACTCAGTAAACAAATATTATTAAAAACAAATTATAAATTGTAATTAAGTAGTTGTCCAGTCTGCTTATCGGAACTTCGGTTTAGGTCTATTTTCTTGAGGGAGGGAAGTCAGGGAGGCGTCTTAGTTGATATCAAGATAATTATTATTATTTTCTTAAGCTTTCTATTTTGTCTATTTCTTTTTAGAGACAGCATAAGAGATTATTTATTGATTATCAAAATCCTTAAATCAATTTGTTGAATCCTGTCTAATATTATTAAATGGATGATATGTAATTATCGTGGGATTAAAGGGAATCAGATCTTACACTGATCAGTTAATCTCTTCAATGGATTTCAATTGAATATAACTTTAGCTTTTAGAAAAGGAAATTCAACTTTTTCATTATCAAGAAATTCTACGAATTCACGTTGAACGTCTTTTTTATTCATGTATTCGAAATACTTTGTATATGCAACAATTTTGAAAATATTCTTCAAACATGAAACAGTTTTCAATTATTTTCCTCGGGGAAATAAAGTACAGTATATTCTCCAGGTCGAAGGGATGCTAAAAAAAATTTTCGAGTGCGAGTTTTCGAGATAACAATGTCGAGATTACATGAATATGTAATATCAAGGGGAAAAAAGGTTTTTCGACATATAAAGGTTTTTCGAGATATCGAAGTTCGAGGTATCGAGAGTACACCGTATTTCTAAATATTACTAAATATTTCAATACTTCATTCTTTTAAAGTGAGTTTCTTGTTATGAAAGCAAATCGCTTTTGCTTGACTTGTAATTTATAATATTCTTTTGAAATCTGCTTAGAAATTAATTGAATAGCATTTTTTTATTATTTCTCTAAATTTCAGAAACGATATAATTAAAATAGGATCATTAAGAGAAAGATCGTGAAGTGTTTAAGAATATTGAGAAACATTTCCATTGTATTTATTGAAGTTTCAATATAAGAAAACGATTTAAAACAAAACAAAAAATTAAATTTTTTTCAAGATTAATAGGATTACGTTTTATTTGTTTCAATTTTCTTTTCACTATTTTGACTTCCATGAAGTGAGGAATCATGAGTGTAAGTAACGTCAAATTTTAAAGGTGAAACAATAATCAAACAATTCGCTAAAACAAGTTCGCAAATTAATAATTGACGGATGCAATACGTACCAATGAAGCACAGCACAATGAAACTGACAACTGAGTTAAGCGCATTGCACATGGATGCGAAAATCGGACGGCGGATCTAAAAATCGTACGTATTCCATTTCACTTAAGGATTTCCTTAAGACGAACATTCATTTCGGAGAATTCACTGTATTTCAAACAAAGGCTTCTATGTCTTTGCACTTTTCTTCTTAAAATCAAAGTAGAGTTTAGGTTTCCTTAAGACGAATATTCATTTCGGAGAATTAAAATAAATGAAAATAATATTAAAATAAAATGAATGTTCAGTTAAGGAAACCCTTAAGTGAAATAGAATACGTTCGGTTCTCATGTGGGTTTCGTTGATGGTGGCGAAGGTTATCCCGGGGTTCTCCCGTTTCCCTGCATTTCTCACACCATCCTTTCTTAGTCTTTCTCTCCCTCTGTCCTTCTTTCCGTGGGATAGTACAAAAGATCTTCAGGTCGACGTGTTCGGCAGTCATGCCACCTACTTTCAATTAATCTAATCTAATCTCGTACAAATATTAAGAGACTTAATAAGTTTATTACCCATTGTTTAAGATGTTGATAAAAGTCCATTGCAATATTTTTCTATTAGATTTTGTTCTTTTCGAGCTACTTTCTCAACCAGAACTCGACCGGTAAAATTTTCAAAATGAAACCTAGTTTGTCTCTAAATGTACATGCCAATTTCCAAGAAGACTCAGAAGTCTTTGAGAGAACAAACACACAAACCGCTGATCAGAATCACAGAAAAGTAGGTTAAACAATAGTAACTTTAATTTAGTATTAGAAAAGTAAAGTAGAATTTCAGGAGCACCTTTTTTCCAATGGTATATTGATTGTATATTGATTTTATTAAAAATTCGTAGTAATTGAAATTCGAAATGTATTAACCCTAAAAGCAAATGACAACGTTGAATGGTCATAAACACTACAAACACCAAAAAATATAATATTTATAAATATATTTTTCCAAAAAATCTGAAATAGCTGAACATTGTATTAATAATGGTCATTATATGAATAATGAAGTCAAAATTATGTATGTTGAAAAAGAATCTAAAACAAGAAAAATTGTTGAAAGCATTTGTATTAGAAATACTAAAATAATTTAGAGGAATTTAAATAAGAACGATGGAGTGGAAGTAAATCAGAACTTAGTAAGAATGACTAATAATTTAATAAATGGTAGATGTTTAGATTGCTATAATAATGTGAAATGTGAAGAATTAAATTTTTAATTACACTTATGTTGGATTGTTTTAATAAAGTTTTTATTGTAAGGTTTATGTAATTTTTAACAATTCATTTCTTATGTTCTCATGTTATTTTTATCGTAACTTATTGTAAGATTGGAATAAACTTGGTATAAACTCAATTCTATAATAATGTTCTCTTGCTCTCTTCTACAAATTGTTACTTTATCGAAACTGTTGTGTACTTTTTAGGATAAAGGGAAACGTTAAATTATTCTTCTCGAAAATTTACTATTTTTATAAATGTATTTTATATCCATACATTTATTGGTGTTCGTGTTAATGTCTTATAAATATATAAAAACTTTTCCTGAATTGTAATGACTTTGTTGATTTGATGTTTGTCTGAAAAATAATGAAATTCTCATTTCTTTCTGAAATTCAATTTTAAATCCTATCAAAATGCGCGTGGACAACAATGAATTAAAACCCACGCTTATAGGCATTGTTGGACATCGATAGAAATTCGTTGTTTCAGTAATAAAAAAATATTAAAAGTTTTAAAAATAATTATTTATAAAGTTATTTAAGTTTATTTAAATAATAAAATTTTATATTAATATTTAAAATTGTAATATTATTTACATTCTGATATTATAAAGTATTGAAATTTTGTTTTAAGAATTGTAATTAATCGGCTTTGTGAATTTTGGAAATATTTGGAGATGAATTGGATGAAAGTATTTTTCATTCCTTCTTTGATTATTTCTATTTCAATTCTTAACATAAAGAAACAACAGAAATGCTCTGACTTTATCCAATGTCAGAACATATTATCAGAAGCAAATTTTTAACGACCTCTAAAGAAACATCATTAAGAGAAGACATAACAAAAACTAAATAACTTATGAATCAGAATAAATTCCATCCAAAGTCTTTAAGAAATCTTAACTCAAATGAAGATTAGAAACCGTATTTCTCTAATGAGTAACTTTTTTTCATTTCTTGGTATCTTCGTTTAATTGATGTTGTTAAAGAATCCCAATATTTCTAGAATCTTCTTTTGATTTTCTTAGGATCTTAAAATAGATTAAAGAACGTGTCTGTAATTAAAAAAATCACTTAGAAGATAATTTGGATTACAATTTACTAGAATTTAAAATAATGAGTTTTGACCTTAATACTAGCGGTTGCTGAGATATCCGATAGAAGGCTGTACTGCTCAGTGCCACGTGGTCTGTATCGTCCGTGTCATTGGTGGTGTGCACAATCATTTCAAATTACCGCCTGGAGTTACACCCTTTCTTTGCGCAGAGAGTAAGTCCTGCTTTCTGAAAGATGATCTTAACTAAATGACAATGCCCGACCACACAGAACATGCTGCACGGTTTTCAGTGGAAAATTTTGGGTAATCCCCATTCAGTTTAGATTTTGCTCTCAGTGATTACATCTGTTTCCTGCCTTAAAAGAGCACATGGCAGGTCGACGCTTCCCATGTAATGAAGAAGTCCAACATTATGAAATGAAGAAGTGGCTAGAACAGTAGGGCCCAGACTTCTATATATTATGGCTGGAATCGACAGTCAGATCAAACATAACCAATACCTCAAACGTATCTGTGCCACTTTAAGGACGCTATCTCATCTTCTTTCAATAATGGTTTGCTTTAAGATTTCCAAGCATTTCGATCATTTTTTTTTATCAACTCTCGTTAATGAAAACTATCTCTTGTACAGTATGTGAATCGCCATGTTTGAATTTGGAATTACTTATTTATGAATTCCTAATTATTAACGTGCAATGGACAAAATATTCAAATAACAACTTTTTAAAAGAAAATGTATTTACTGAAAACAAAGGGTTAAATAGAATAAAAATAATAAAAAAAGTTTTTCCTGCCGAAATATCCGGCAGGAATATGTAATGTATTTTACTATTTC
Organism: Thereuonema tuberculata; assembly: GCA_023159025.1. NCBI lineage: Eukaryota > Metazoa > Arthropoda > Chilopoda > Scutigeromorpha > Scutigeridae > Thereuonema > Thereuonema tuberculata. The sequence continues at coordinate 5,003 of JAFIDM010055377.1, read as the reverse complement.
AATTTGTGTGTTTTTAATCTTTTAATCAAAAAAAAAAAAAGTTTTACCTATACTGAAATACAATAACACCATTAATATAGCCATACACCTGGTTAAATTAACAAAACTAATTTAATACAAGAATGAAAGTTATACAAAGAGTGACTAGTTTCTCCGTCCAGAGACGGTTTTTTCGAGTGGCTTAATTTACCCAGGTGTATGGCTATATTAATGGTGTTAAAGGGAGAAATATTAGTGACTGTCTTTGGAAAGTCATCAAATCAGTCAGTTTATATACATTATTACTTCTGAATCGCTGGATGGATCTTCTTAAAACATGGTATGAAAATTTCTGGAGGAGAGATGATCAATGTTTTACATTTGTAACCTTTTCAAAGTGAGTTGAAATCACAGCAAGAAAGTTAACATACCCAAGCGTTATAAAATAAGAGTTGATTTCTGTTGATGTCTTAAAAAACGGAAACTATTCATTTAATCTAATCCATCTGTAGATTTGAATCAGATTATTTCGATTTTGGAGTCGAAAGTTAAAACAAAAATTCGTTTTCTTGAAGACGGATATCTTTTTTCTTTCGGGAAAATTTATGACTTTATCTTAGCCGAAGTCAACACTGAAGCAGATAGATTTATTAATAGCAGATTTTTTTTAATTAATTTTTTAAAGAAATTAAAAAAAAAGATAAAATATATACTTTTATACATAAAGTTTATTTACAGTTTAGTTGTACTTTTAAGTTTTCTTGAAATATTTGTTAACTCATGATGTTTACGGTCGTGACTCAAGCAAATGCTGGCAACTGGAAACTTTTTATTTCTTTTATATATTTCTTTTTCCAATGCAACTAAAATTTGAAAATTTAAATATCTGGTATTTCAGTTTTCTTGTTTTTAAATTCAAAATATTCATCAATTAAATTAAAATTCAAAATCAGCCACTTTTTTGGGTGTTTATGAGATATTACTCTATATTTTCAACTCAAAAAATTTGACAAAAACCTGAATGATAAAAAGATAATTTTTAAGTATTTAAAATATTTATTACTAGCTGAACCGGGCATGCGTTGCAATGCCACTCAAAGAAAATAAAGGCCCTGTGTCATTCGTGGGTAGGATACTTAGGTCCTTGTGTCGCCTCCCCCCATCCAAGTGTGGTGTCCCTGCACACCTGAGAAAAAAAATTTCTCATTTTTTGCAATAGACTTGTGAGCCCGAGAAGGGGCCCTAAACATAAGGACCAGTTGTCGGTCGGGGATGGGACACTTATGTAGACGTATCGCCTTCCCCCCATGGAAAGGTGTTTCCATGTCCCCCATAGGAGAGCGAATTTTTTTCTTTTTTCAGTAGACTTGGGGGGCCCGAGAAGGGACCCTAAATATAACAAGGTGGTATTCCGCTAATTCAGAAAGCTTTGCGGGCGTGCACACAACAACTCCCCAAAGTTTCATCGCAATCTGATGAATGGTATAGGAACGCATACGGCATTTTCAACCCCTGAGGGGGGGGGGTGTCCCGTTTCTAAGGTAGCCTATCTTTTGTGCAGGATCCTAAAGAGCAATTCTGCAAAGTTTGGTCCAGATAGGTCAAAAGGCCTAGGAGTGTATAAAGGACAAAGAAAGAAAGAAACATTCCTTTTTATATATATATATATATATAGAATGGTGCAACAGTTATTTTTAAAGAATTAAAATTTGTATTGATTTAAAATTGTGTAAGATTAAATTACTTTTCTAAAATTAACTTCGCATTATTCGCCATTTTTACAACAAAATGTAATAAAAGAATTTCTTAATAACAGCTGTGGTTTTTTTTTTTATTTTCTATCAAAAATAAAATATACTTTTAACATAAAAAAACAAAAGGGGAATGGTATTTGGTGATTGTACTTTATACAATACTGATATGAAATTATTATTTTTTTTGTTAATTCCAGAGTTGAGGTTATTTTCTCTCTTTCAAACACTCTCCATCCATCTGTAACGAAATTAGTAATCATGCAGTTGATTACAGAAGTAGCTTTTTCTTATTAATTTTAATTTCTCAAAAACTGGAGTATTAACTAATGTAAAATCACAGAAGGTATCTATTACTTGATCAAATTCATCGTGATCCACAGTACAAATTCTTTCTCCGAATGGTATCTGTAGGTTACTAATACGTGTACATGATTGGTCAGTTTATTATTTAGAATATTGTCGATGTTGTAACTCAAATTGTAAATCAGTGTTTGCATCAACTTTCATACGAAAGAAATTGGTCTTATTGTCTGTTTATATTTTGGTGTTCATAAAACTTCTAAGATCCTTTCCATATGAAATTTTGCAGTTAAACAATAATATATTTTTATAGATCTGATTAGATATTAGTATTTACAACAATTATTTAGAAGAATTGACTTTAATTCTTTAGTTTTGTAATTTTACTTTCTTCAAGTTGAAACAGGCTTCTTTCCACAAAGCAAGATAATTAATAAAAAGTCTTATTTAAATGAAATTGATAATAAAGTTATATTTTGAAAGAAAAGCACCACCATTTATTTATCACTGCTTATTTCAGTCATTGTTTATGTTTATAACATTTAGGTTTATTTCATGGAGGTATTTTTAAGAAACAGACTTTATCACAATTATCAATCCAGATAAAGTTTAGTAAAAAAATTCTCCAAATATTTAAATACAGAAATTGAATGTGATATCCAGGATTCAATGTAGCCACTTCCTCAGAGTTGTCCCGGTGCAAAATGGATTTAGACATTCTAAATGAGTTCAATTTCACGACCATCTTGAAATAACAGTTGACCCTTTGAATTAAAACTAGCTTTAATAAATGATATCTACGCTTCAACCAATACTATTGTCCCTGTTAACAAGGTAAGCGTTTGAGTAGCAAATTGTAAGGGGTCGTGTTGTTGTGTGTTTACTAGAAAGCTGTGAATTGATTTATTCACAAATGCTCTTAAACAATATCATTCTCACCGCTACTTTCCTCACCATTTGTATCCGGTGATAAAACAGAATCAAAGATATTTTGCGAAACAGAGAACAGTTCAAGATCTCTGAATCTTTCATTACTTTTCTGCAAATTTTGCGTTTTCTTTTCACAGTGTAAGAATGAATTAAAAAATTTCTTAAAGTTGTTTACTTATCCTGTTATCGCTTCATAAGCATTAGAATAAACATATGATGACATTTCAGAAACACAATGACCTTTAAATTACAGTTTTTCTTTAGATTAAATTTAAATAAACACAATTTTTATCAAAATCTTTTTGAAAAAGGTTTAAACTCTAAAAAGCATTTAATTGTTTATTAATTACCTTACCAATTCAAATTTAACTACTTAAATTAAGCGAAAGCGAGATATTAAAAAATTAAAATTAAAAATTTATGTAAAATATCAGATGTTAAGAAATGAGCAAGAAAATACAAAGAAAGTTTTTTCTGCTCTTTCAGGTAACGATTTACGAACTTCATTTTAAGTGAAAAGAAATAATCAGAAGGTTTTTTGGTCAGGCTACTTCCGGTTTTGGAGGGGCAGGAAAATCATGGCAATTAGACAAACTCTCGTGTATAATTACTTTTTTTTTTTTTAATGTTTACAAGTCCTATTAGGTATACTTATATTAAGAATACCTGTAAGTGCTGATAGTTTGATATAAGTACTTAAAAATTAGGTGTAGTTAAGTTAATCTTAAAAATTAAGTGTAGTTAAGTTAATCTTAAAAATTAAGTGTAGTTCATTTTACTTAACCGAATCAATTATTTTGAAAATGAATATGATCTCCATTTTGGCCACTTATTAGAGTTGTTCAAATAGTGTCTAGATTTACTAAATCAACTTAATGCAGGCCTCATTTGAAATTGTTCTTTACCTTTAAATTACAACGGCTTTGAATAAACTAGTTGTTGCGACAATCCATATTAGTGCCGTGCTGGCGTGGCCATGCGGTCTAGACGGCGGTCTGCCGTTGCGGCCAGTGTGTCAGTACTCTGGTTCGAATCCCGGTCGTGGCATGGTTGTTTCTTTCTCCTTCTGTGTTTCGTCCGTTTCTGCGGGTATAGCGTGAGCTCCCTCCTATGGCGTACCCGGGGCAACGTTTCGTCGGCTAAATAATCACATTTCTCGCCCCTTGTTGAGACTAATAGTTGAAGTACTAAGTGTCCGGGCGTTGGTTAAAAAAAAAAAAAAAAACAATCCATATTAGTGTCTCTTCTAACTTCTGTGTAGATGTTTGATAGATTGAAATTGATTTTGTTTTTATTGAAAAACATGAATTGACTTCTTCTATTTACTTTGTTACACTTATTTTTTACGTTTAAAAATTCTGCAATGATTGAGTATTTTGTAAAGATTTAGTAAAACCTCAAGTATTTTCAAGATAAAATTATTTTAAATTTAAAATAGTTTAGATTTTAAACATAACATAAAGCATTTAAATTTATTCTTGCTCTACAGTAAAAAAAAAAATGATCTTCTAATATTGTAATATTTTGAATTATCTGAAATTCCTTATTCGAATCATCATCTTATTTTACTAGAGAATTAGAGAGAATAATCTAATCCAGTTTCCCTTGGTCTGGCACATGCTTATTTGTATTTATAAAGGAGAGTTGCAATCATAGGAAGACTAAAATAGACCGAAGTGTCCTATTCCAGCCTTCAGGTGGACAGGGAATACGAGAAAAAGCACCCATGTCCAACCTGTGTCGTGAATTATCAATAAAGCTTCAGTTTTCTAATATTCGATCACAGACGAACGAACAGATAGAGGACAAGACTGATTCAAAATTATGTATTTTTTAATCAGAGGACATTAGAAAATTAATAATCTAAATTAAGAAGAATCCTATTTTTTTAAGACGTGAAGCCCATCACTAACATTTCCCGATGTCTTTAAATGACAATTATTTTTTTAAACCTATCTTCCAAAAGATGGAAGACGGATGGTCAGATCTATTCCTCAAAAAATAATATCCAAGCTAAGTTTCGTTTTTAGAGTTTATGCT
>JAFIDM010055376.1:0-14220 GCA_023159025.1 Thereuonema tuberculata | reverse complement strand
CAACGTGAGATATGTTTCAAGAAATGTGGAAGAAACAGAGCTACAGATGTCATCTATTCCAGTATGACCTCATCAAAGTACACATTAAAACCCAAGCGTTTCCTTTTCATCCACGCCTTTAGTGGGTGTGACTCGACATCCTGCGTCTTTGGCCAAGGAAAATTGATAATGTTCGAAATGCACTAAAAACACTCGGACCTCGAAAGGACGCTGCCAGTTTTCTCGACACCACCTCTACACCTGCTTGGATATCAGCAGCAGGGGAGCGGATAATAGTTCTCTGTACCGTGTCAACCCCGACATCCAGAGCCTTAATGAGCTGCAGCAGCACCTATTTGCGAGGGCTGCGGCAAAAACGAGCTTCATTGCCTCAAGGTTACCTCCTACAAGAGATGCGGCTCGATTTCACTCCTTCCGCAACCACCATCAGATACAATTCGTCCTTGCATATATGCATACACTTACTTTATTATTTATACGTTATTTATAAACATCTCTTTCATCATTTTCTCTTCAACTATATATGTCCAATTCTGTTACAGGTCCAGAAATGGCTGGAAGCCAAACTGAACCCTCTCGACTACGGACAGATATCCACCTCACAAGGCCTCAGTCCCAAACTGATGACCAGAGACGCGGCTCCACAACACCTCTTGCGGATGATTTCGTGCGGCTGTAGGGAGGGATTGTGGAAAGGCGTGCAGCTGTAGGAAGGAAGGATTGAAGTGTTCTTACGTCTGAAGCCACTGCAGCGAGGCTTCATGCGACAATGTGCCGGACTTCGCACTTGAGGTTGTTTTCCACTCCCCAGAAAGCAACGATTTGTCAGATTTCGAAAGGCTGGAGATGGTATTTTCGGAAGACATCGATGTTTCAACTTCAGACGTTCCCAGTGGAGAAACCGCCGATGCGCAACTGAGCCCTTCCAAGAGAGCAAAAGGTTCTTACTTGTCTTCTGTTTTTTATTATTATCACTGTCAATTGCAAACATTAGGTTTTCAGGATCATTATTTCATTTACTTTGTGTTATTTTATCACATATTTGATTGCTTTTCTGAGGAACATCAGCCTACAAGATCGAAATTCCCACAAAACATCACATTATTGCTAACAATTGCCGAGTTCACAAACTAACTTTTGAAGCGTTATATTTCGGAAACTATTAGGATCATACACATGGTTCTGATCTCAAACTGGAGGAAATTTCGTCTCCTTTAAAAACATACTAAGTCATTACTATCACAACAATAGTCCTTCCGGGATAAAATCGCCAATTCCTGAAGAAGGGAAGAAAATTTCGCGGTTTTTTTTTATTTTTGCCAAGGTTGCGTTCGGCGCTCGAGGTCGAAAACTTGGATCTTACATTGGGATAACATCATAAACAACTCAGCAAATTTAAGCACTACCCGATCTTACGCACTGTCTGATGTACATAGTTACTGCACTATAACTATTTATTTAATAAAATAATGTTTCAGATGATTTGTTTATAACATGAATAAAGAAATTAACAAAAATATATTTCAAATCACCCAAATAAATTCTAAATGTTCAATAATTCTGCTACATTTAAATAAGTAAATCTTTTGTTTTGAGAAATTCTTTTATAATTGAAATTCTGTATTTTTTAAGCAGTTTTCAATTGCAATAACTAATAACTTAATTTAAATGTTTTTCTTTAAATTAGAACTGAATAAAGTTCTGAATAAACTGAATTCTCCCAGTTTAGCATTTCTTTAATTTCTTTCATCTAATTATTATCCAAGCTCAATTAAAATTCCTTACAGAAAGATTCTTATAGAAATAGTTGACTAATAGCAAAATTATATTTGCTAATCTGATATTTTCTTTCTATTATGCAATTTCGCATTTAGCTGGTAAGTATTTTGAAGATTTTTACGAAACACAGAAACTTTGGATTCCAGCTCTATGCAACTGAAAGCAGGATATTTCTGAGAGTGCATTTTTGTTTAATTTTAATGTTTAAAGCAACAGCGGACTTTCTTGAAACGAAGTGATTTTGAGACTAATGATGAAACAACTTGATTCCTACTTCGATTCACAGCATGGATGTAGTTTTTTTATCCCTTCGAGAGCAATTGTTAAAGCAATCCCACAAACAAGCCACGGGAGCGCGGGAGGTAAGGCTCCCGACGTTTCTTGAGCAACGGGACAGGATTGAGGCCGGGTGGTCAGCCCGACGCCCGCCCGCCTTTAAATCCCGGGAAAGAAACTCAGTACCCATTCCACAGATGACTGCGAAGGTTCCAGGGCCCATTTCGAGGAGAATAGAGCCTGGAAAAATTCGAACCCATCACCTCGAACCCGCAGCCTATTCGCCCTTACCCAGTCGTCTACTTGGCCTCAAGAACTATTAAAAGATGGTTTTTTTTTCTACATTTTCAACAATTTCAAGAAAATTTCTTTACAGGCCAAAAAACTTTTGGAATAATAATGGGATAAGAATACATTGAATAGAATTGTATTCAAATCTTATAGATAGTTTTTAAAATACGGTGACCATCAAACCTCACAGAATATAATTTCCATCTAACTTAGCAGCACGTTCAGATTATTGAGGTTTTATGAGGGCTCCACGTAAAGAAAAAAAAAATCTTCAATATTTTTCACCTCGTGAAATATTTACATCTGGGGCACTGCCAAGACGAGCCGAAGGCAGGAAGGGCACTATGTACCTTTTCTCGAAGTGTTTCGTCGTACTTTCGAACAATCATAGCTTCGGCCTGGATAATACTAGAACTTTTTGGATTAGATGCAGTTAGCAGACTAATGAAATACGCCAAGTTTCATTTATTTAGCTTCTATACTTTGGATTTTATTAAAACCTAAAATACGTCGATTCCGTCACTGACTGACTGACTCATGATCATCAATACCTCTAGGGTACTTCCTGAAGTCCTAGAAAGCTGAAATTTGGTATGCAGGTTAGGATTAGCACACAAACAACAAAAAAATTAAGAAATCCGTAACTTTCACCCTCCAACCCCTTAAAAACCCCTTAGATAAATTAAACTTAGCATATTTCATTAGTCTGCTAACTGCATCTTATCCTGAAAATTTATAAAAGGGGGGGGGGTCTGGTTATGTATTTTCGAACCCTCATAGTTTCGGCCTAGATAATACTAGAGAGCTCAAGTTTTCAGGATAAGATGCAGTTAGCAGACTAATGAAATATGCTAAGTATAATTTATCTAGCTTTTATACTTTGGATTTTATTAAGATCTGAAATACGTCGTACCCTCAATGCTTTGGCCTAAATAATACTAGAGAGCTCAAATTTTCAGAATAAGATGCAATTAGCAGACTAATGAAATACGCTACGTTTCATTTATCTAGCTGTTATACTATGGATTTTATTATTATACAAAATCCCACCCAAAACATTTCATGTAAAATAAGCTGCCAAGACTCACATCCTCATAACACTTTCACTGTTAAAAAGTTATCAGATCTCATCTTACAAAAAGAAATGAAATCCCAACCAAAACATTTCATGTAAAATAAGTTGCCAAGACTCACAAGCTCATAACGCTTTCACTGTTAGAAAGATATGAGGTATCATGTAGAGCCAAGCCCCTAACTCTACAAGGCCTAACTCTACAAGCCCTAACTCTACAATCTGGTGGTCAAAAAGTATGGCTTGGTCGTTTCATGGAACTATTTCATCCCATCCAAAACATTTTATGTAAAATACGTTGACATGATGCTCATAACGCTTTCACTTTTAAAAAGTTATGAGATCTCATGTAGAGCCAAGCCCCTCACTCTACAAGGCCTAACTCTTAAAACCCTACTATCTTGGTCAAAAAGTATGTCTTGGCATACTCCATATCCTATATATAACTCCATGGGATTGTCTGTGCGACAAGCACGAAACGGCCAAGCCATACTTTTTGACCAAGATATTGGGTTTTTAGAGTTAGGGCTTGTAGAGTTAGGGACTTGGCTCTACATGAGATCTCATATCTTTTTAACAGTGAAAACGTTATGAGCATGTGAGTGTTGGCAACTTATTTTACATGAAATGTTTTGGGTGGGTTCAATTTACTAAAATTACTAATTTTCTTAACCAATATTATTTGTTAACAGTTTTTTGTTAATTCATTGAATGAATGTTGTTTCTATGGTGGGTATCCTTTGAGAATTAAAATTTGAAACAAATTTATATTTTTTTTTCCCTTACAGTAATATTTGGCTCATAGCAAAATTATATTTTCTAATCTGATGTTTTCTTTCTGTTACGCAAATTCTCATTTAGGGTGTAAGTATTTCAAAGATTTTTAGGAAAAACACAAATTTTAGTTTTTTTGATTATATTTAAATTAGAAAATAAATTTGCTCATCTTAGATTAGAAAATAAATTTGCTCATCTTAGATTAGTAGGAATAATAAGGATTCTATCTCATTGTAACTGAATGCAGGATATTTCTTATTTTACATTGTTGTTTAATTTTAATATTTTTTATTTCTTCAAAATTAATGTTATTATTAAATTGATCGTTCCTTAAACAATGTGGAATTTCTTGAAACGAAGTGATTTTTAAACTAATGATAAAATAACTTGATTTTTCATTCGTCAGTAAGACACGCCTCTCTATGGAAGTATGTTATTCTTTAATTTGGTCAAGAGCTACTGAAAATGAGTTGTTTTTTTTCAAAAAACATTTCTTTACTGAACCAATAACTTTTCGATTCAGAATGTGATAAGAACATATCGAATAAAATTCTATTCAAATCTCATAGAAAGTTGTTAAGGTGAGTGTCTTTTGAGAATTAAAATATAAAATAAATTTTAAATATTGAGAGACTTTTTTTTTTTCTTATTGCAACGTATTTGAAAAAAACATTTATTTACTGACCCAAAAATCTTTTAAAATAATAATGGGATAAGAACACATGGATTAGAGTTGTATTAATATATTAATAGAATTTTTTAAAAAAAATGGCTTTCCTAAAACTTTTTTTGTCGAATGTTAGTTGTAGCTTCAACTACTAGTCTTATTCTTGATTGATCTTAAGAAAGTATCATAGTAAATTAAAATTATTGCTTTTTAAAAGCTTTTTAACATGCAATTAAAACTAATAAATCGCCAACTATTAAAGCACACATACAATTAACAAAGCACCCAATGAAACACTGCGTAAGTTTCGAACCCCCCGTCTTGGCGGGATTCTTTTTCAAGTGTGACCCCCCCTCCCTTTATATAAGAAATTCTCTTCTATTGAATTCGATAGTGCGTCTAAAAGAATTCATCAATCTAAAAAAGAAATGGATTTATAGCTCATATTCTAGGTAATATAGGAATTGGCTTAAAATTCAAACCAAGAAATACTATTGGAGATATAGTTAACCTGAGAATAACATCCATCAGCACAAAAAACCATAATTTACAAAAACAGGATACTATATATGGAATACGTTGTAAAAACAGCAATAAAATACTTATCTGTTTATTGGGGAATGAAAACGATGCATAGAAACGCGTCTCAAGGAACACGCCCATGCTATCAAAAAGGGAAATATGTTATTAATACTGTGTTCTACCGTCTAAACAATGGACATGTGTTAGACATCAGCAATCCCATCATTTATGGCATTAGAAAGAACACATATTTACACAAGTTTAATGAATGAGGAATGATTAGGCTTCAACAAAGCTACAATCAGGATCTGACGGTTGCTAATATATTGGAATATGGAATTTAAATTATCGAAAGGGAAGGGGAGAAAATATATCAGAATAGCCGATGTATTATGACGCTTAATAGTGGAGTTCGATGGCAGACGGCTTTTTTCGTTCTAGTTGTTATAATAATTGACGCTAGGTGGAGGTCCATTTCATTGATCATTATTTTAGACTCACGAACGAATCCAATTGAGGGAATACTTGAAAAACAATCCCTAAAAGACGGGCGTTCGAAACGTACGCAGTGTTTTATTTGATGCTTTTTTTAATTGTATGTGTGCTTTAATAGTTGGTGATTTTATTAAATTACTCCTCTTGGTTCTGATGTTCATTTTATATGCAATAGTTTTCAATTCTGTGTTTCTCTTCTGAAATGATGGATTGCTAATCATTATAGCTATTAAATATTCATAATTATCACAGTAAGAAAGATAACTATAATAACTAGCAACTAGTCATCTAACCATTTATTTATTAAAATAATGTTTCAGATGATTTATTTATAACTAGAATCAATAAATTAATCAACAATATATTTCAAATCACGCAAATAAATTCTAAATGTTGAATAATAAAACAATTAAATAAGTAAATCTTTTCTTTTCAGAAATTCTTTTGTAATTGAAATTCTGTATTTTTTAAGCAGATTTCAATTGTTTTAACTAATAACTATGTAAATTTAAATGTTCTTTTTTTAATTACAACTGAATAAAGTCGAAATCTTCCAGTTTAGCATTTTTTTTATAACTGTGTTCTACTGTCTAAACAATGGACACGTTCAGAATATTGAGATTTTATTAGGGTTTCATGTAAAGAAAAAAGAAAATCACCAATATTTTTCACCTCGTGATGTCTGTACATTCAATTTACTAAAATTACTAATTTTCCTAACCAATATATTTTGTTAACAGTTTTTCGTTAATTCATTAAGTGAATGCTTTTTCTCAGATGGGTATCCTTTGAGAATTAAAATTTGAAACAAATTTATATTTTTTTTCCTTACAGAAATATTTGGCTCATGGTAAAATTATATTTCCTAATCTGATGTTTTCTTTCTATTACGCAAATTCCTTTTTAGAATGTAAGTATTTCAAAGATTTTTAGGAAACACCCAAACTTTAATTTTTTTGATTTTACTTATATTAGAAAAAAATGTTCTCATTTTAGAATAGAAGGAATTACAAGGATTCTTTTTCATTGCAACTGAATGCAGGATATTTCTGATATTACATTTTTGTTTAATTCTAATATTTTCGTATGTCTTTAATTTTAATGTTTGTCGGGAAATTGAACGTTCTGTAAATAAAGCGGACTTTCTTGAAGAGAAGTCATTTTTAAACTAATGATGAAACAACTTGATTTTACATTCGCTAATAATACAGGAATACGTTTCTCCAATGAAGTAATGATGGAATTCTTTAATTTGGTCTAGAGCTATTGAAAAGACAATGTTTTTTTTTTTCTTTTGTGTATTTTCAACACATTTCAAAAAACATTGCTTTACTGAACCAAGAACTTTTCGATTAATAATGTAATAAGAACATATCGAATAAAATTTTATTCAAATCTCATAGAAATTTGTTAAGGCGAGTGTCTTTCGAGAATTCAAATGTAAAACAAATTGTAAGTATTGAGAGACTTTTTTTTTTTTTCGTATTGCAACATATTCGAAAAAAACATTTCTTTACTGATCGAAAAACTTTTGAAATAATAATGGGATAAGAAGACATCAATTTGAATTGTATTCAAATCTTAATTTTTTTATAAAAATGGCTATCATTAAACTTTTTTTTGTGTAACGTTGGTTCTAGCTTCAACTACCAGTCATGTTGTTGACTGATCTTAAGAAGCTATCAGAGAAGAAGGTATCAGAGTAAAGTTACATTATTGCTTTTTATAAGCTTTATAACGTTTAGTTAAAACTAATAAAATCGCGAACTATTAAATCACACATACAATTAAAGAAGATAGGGATAGTGATTAGTAATCCAATCACAGTGCAGTCACAATGTAACGGCTTCTGAGTCACCTTTACTTTAGAATAGATTGCGCCGGGGTGGTCTAGAAAATGCTATCATACCCACCCCTATTTATATGGAATAATCGTCACTCCTAACTCAAACCTTGTTAATAAACTGAATTCCTAATAATGATTTAAAAAAAGTTAAAAAAAATTGCCCATCAGGGGATCGAACCCACAACCTTTGCGTTATTAACACGACGCTTAAACCAACTGAGCTCGCAGACCACCTACAACATCCAACATTCAGGCCACCTACAACTGAGATAACAGAAGCCGTTGCGAAGCATTGTGGGATATGTTCCCACCGACATCAAACATGGAATATGTGCTCACAGACAACAAACCTGGATATAAGGCATCTTTCAGAAGCCTAAAAAGTACACAATAAAACATTGCGTACATTTCGAAACGTCTTGTCGGGATTCTTTTTCAAAAGGGCTCCACCTCCCCGTTCCTAAAATTAATCCTCCTCTATTGAATTCGTTACTGCGTCCGAAATAATCATCAATCTGAAAAGGAAATGGATCTTGAACTCATATTCAAGGTAATAGGAGAATTGACTTAGCCTGCAAACCTAGAAATACCATTGGAGATATAGTTAACCTGAGAATGACATCCATCAGCACAAAAAAAACATAATTTACAAAAAACAGGGTACTATGTATGTGGAATACGTTGTAAAAACAGCAATAAAAATACTTGTTTCTATATTGGGGAATCAAAAAGATGCATAGAAATGCATCTCAAGGAACACGACCAAGGTGTTTAAAAAGGGAATATGATATATAATACTGCGTTCCACTGTCTAAACAATGAACATATGTTAGATATCAGGAATCCCATCATCTATGGCGTTAGAAAGAGCACATATTTACGCAAGTATTATGAATATGGAATGATTAGGCTTCAACAAAGCAATAATCAGCTAATATATTGCAATATGGAATTTAAATTATCGAAAGGAAGGGGAATAAATATATCACAATCACCGGTGTATTAGGACACTTAATAGTGGAGTTTGATGTCAGACGGCCTATTCCGGTCTAGTCATTATGGTGATTGACGGTAGACGGCCGTACATTTCCTTTTTAGATTGATCATTATTTTAGATGCACAAACGAATCCAATAATGGGGGATTAATTTTAGGAACTTGGGGAGGGTGCACACTTGAAAAACAATCCTGACAAGATGGTGGTTCGAAACGTACGTAGTGTTTTATTGTTTGCTTTTTTTTAATTGCATGTGTGCTTTAACAGTTGGCGATTTTATTAAAATTATTGCTCTTGGTTCTGATGTTCATTTTGTAAGCAATAGTTTTTAATTCTGTGTTTCTCTTCTGAAATGATGGATTGCTAATCATCTTAGCTATTAAACATTCTCAATGATGACAGGAAGAAAGTTGTTTTAATAATTAGTAACTAGTCATCTAACTATTTATTTAATAAAATAATGTTCCAGATGATTTGTTTATAACAAGAATCAAGAAATTAATCAAGAATATATTTCAAATCATGCAAATAAATTCTAAATGTTCAATAATTCTGTTACATTTAACTAAGTAAATCTTTTATATCTTCTTAAAAACGCAAAAAATTCAATAAAAACATACATAAACTATATCTTACTACTACATCTTGGCTATATTTCGTCTTTTTTCAGGCCATAACTAAATTTTTAGGAGTGGAGAATCATCTCTCCCTTTTCCTAAATACAGAACATCAAATAAACACAAAACAAGAATTAATCTAAATAACAAAAGAGCGTGATATTAATCACGTACTTAATTTTCAACGAGACTAATTCATTGTTCAAAATTTTCTTAAACTGGAACAATTTCTTTTTCTTTTTAAAGTCTTTTAATATTTTCCAAATTTAAAAATTGGAAGTCTTTTTTCATTTTAAAGTTTTCCAAATTTAAAAATTTAAAAATTTAAAGTCTTTTTCAATATAATGAATTCTTCATGATACCAATCCATGAGTTTTTATTGAAGTAAATCTTTTGTTTTCTTCTTTTATAGTTGGAATTCTGTATTTTCTAAGCTGTTTTCAATTGCATTAACTAACAACTAAGTTAATTTAAATGCAAATTTAATTTGAACCGAATAAATAGAATTCTTGCAGTTTAGCACTTCTTTTTTTTTTTCTACCATCTAATTTTTATCCTAACTCCATCAAAATTCCTTACAGAAAGATCCTTATAGAAATATTTGACTAATGGCAAAATTATATTTGCTAATCTGATGTTTTCTTTCTATTATGCAATTTCGCATTCAGCTGGTAAGTATTTTGAAGATTTTTACGAAACACAGAAACTTAGGATTCCATCTCTATGCAATTGAATACAGGATATCTCTGAGAGTGCATTTTTGTTTAATTTTAATGCTTTTGTGTTTCTTTAATTTAATATTTCTTATTAAATTGATCTTTCTTAAAACAACAGCGGACTTTCTCGAAAAGGAGTGATTTTGAGACTAATGATGAAACAACTTGATTCCTACTTCGATTCACAGCATGGAAGTAGTTCTTTTATTTCTTCGAGAGCAATTGTTAAAGCAATCCCATGAACAAACCATGGAGGCCCACGGGAGCGCGGGAGGTATGGCTCCCGACGTTTCTTGAGCAACGGGACAAGATTGAGGTCGGGTGTGAAAGAAACCCAGTACCCATTCAACAGAGGACTGGATAGGTCCTAGAGCCTGTTTCGAGGAGAATGGAGCATGGAAAAATTCGAAGGCATTACCTCGAACCCGCAGCCTATTCGCCCGTACCCAGTCGTCAACTTGGCCTCGAGAACTATTGAGAGAGGTTTTTTTTAAAAAAACAAAAAAAAAACACACAGATTTTAATTTTTTTGATTATACTTATATTAGAAAAAAAATTTGCTCATCTTAGATTAGTAGGAATTATAAGGATTCTATCTCATTGTAACTGAATGCAGGATATTTCTTATATATTACATTATTGTTTAATTTTAATTTTTTTTATTTCTTCAAACTATTAATGTTTCTTCTTAAGTTGATCGTTTCTTAAACAATGCGGACTTTCTTGAAAAGAAGTGATTTTTAAACTAATTATGAAACAACTTGATTTATCATTGGCTAGTAAGACAAGAAAACTTCCTCTCTATGGAAGTAATGATGTTATTCTTTAATTTGGTCTAGAGCTACTGAAAAGACGTTGTTTTTTTCGCTTGTTTTTTTTATTTTCAACCCATTTCATAAACATTTCTTTACTGAACCAAAAACTTTTCGTTTCATAATGTGATAAGAACATACCGAATAAAATTATATTCAAATCTCATGGAAAGTTATTGAGGCGAGTGTCTTTTGAGAACTAAAATTTAAAATAAATTTTAAGTATTGAGAGACTTTTTTTTCTCGTACTGCAACGTATTTGAAAGAACATTTCTTTACTGACCCAAAATCTTTTAAAATAATAATGGGATAAGAACACATGGATTAGAGTTGTATTCATATCTTAATAGAATTTTTTAAAAAAATGGCTTTCATCAAACATTTTTTTTGTCTAACGTTATTCTAGATTGAACTACCAGTCTTCTTGTTGACTGATCGTAAGAATTTGTATCAGAGTAAAATAAAATTATCACTTTTTAAAAGCTTTTTAACATGCAATTAAAACTAATAAATCGCCAACTATTAAAGCACAGATACAATTAAAAAGTATCCAATGAAGGGTAAGTTCCGAACCCCCGGTCTTGTTGGGATTCTTTTTGAAGTGTACCCCCTTCCCCCCCGTTCCTATAATGAATTCTCTTCTATTGAATTCGTTAGTGCGTCTAAAATATTCATTAATCTAAAAAGGAAATGGACCTCAATCTCATATTCTAGGTAATATGGAAATTGGCTTAGAGTGCAAACCTAAACTACTATTGTAGATATAGTTAACCAGAGAAAGACAGCCATCGACACAAAAAAAAAACATAATTTACAAAAACATGGTATTATATATGGAATATTTTGTAAAAAAGGCAATTAAACTTGTTTGTATGTTGGGGAATGGAAACGATGCATAGAAACGCGTTTCAAGGAACACGCCCATGCTGTTAAAAAAGGAAATATGTTATTAATACTGCGTTCCACTGTCTAAACAATGAACATGTGTTAGACATCAGCAATCCCATTATTTATGGCATTAGAAAGAACACTTATTTACGCAAGTTTTAATGTGGAATGATTAGGCTTCAACAAAGCTAAAATCAGGATCTGTCGGTTCCTAATAAATTGGAACATGAAATTTAAATTATCGAAAGGGAAGGGGAAAAAATATATCAGAATAACTGATGTATCATCGTGCCTAATAGTGGAGTTCGATGGCAGACGGCTTATTCTGGTCTAGTATTATGATAATTGACAGTAGGTGGAGGTCCATTTCCTTTTTATATGATCGTTATTTTAAACGCACGAACGAATCCAATAGAGGAGATGGGAATACTTAAAAAATAATCCCTACAAAGACGGGGGTTCGAAACGTACGCAGTGTTTTATTGCGTGCTTTTTTAATTATATGTGTGCTTTATTAGTTGGCGATTTTATAAAATACTCCTCTTGGTTCTGATGTTCATTTTATAAGGAATTGTTTTCAATTCTGTGTTTCTCTTCTGAAATGATGGATTGCTAATCATTATAGCTATTAAATATTCTTAATTATCATAATAAGAACTGATCCAAGAACTTTTAGAATAATAATGAGATAAGAAGCTATCGAGTAGAATGATATTTTTTTTGTTTTTGTTTTCATCGGCAAGTTTCTATTTAACTCCCACATTCCCGACATTATAACTCAGGGGGGGAGAACCTTTTGTTTACTTATGTCCAGTTTGTATTAATTCAATTTATTATATGCCTGCACGCAAAACTTTTCTACTTCCAATAAAATTTCTTTAAGAAAAATTTCTTTGCTTATACAAATACAGTAGTTGACTAATAGCAAAATACATATTTCCTAATCTGATGTTTTCTTTATATTAAAACAAATTCTTATTTAGCTTGTAAGTATTTCAAAGTTTTTTAGGAAATACAAACTTGAATTTTTTGATTTTACTTATAATTGAAAATAAATGTCCTCTTCTTAGATAAGAAATTGAAGGGGTCAGAGAGATATAGTCATAAGCCACTCTAACTTAGTTCTGAGTTATTAGCAATTCTAAATTTTGACAAAAATCTGTAAATCTGCAATTCAAAATGGAAAAATTCTTTTTTATTAAATGATACTTCAGTATGTAATGAAATATGCTGTAGTATTTGGAATATTATTTTTGTCACTATATATTGTTTTCTATTTTTTGAATTGTCACTTAAATGACACAGTCAAAGGCTTCAATCTGTTACATACTGCCGTCTATTATGAAAACTCTAAATTTCTTTCTATGGCTTTAAAGAGATGGGTTTAGAGAATGTAGTGACATAAGAATCTCCAAAATGACGAAATGGTGGCTTATGACTATATCTCTCCGAGCCCTTCATTTATAAGGATTCCATCTCATTGCAACTAAATGCATGATATTTCTAATATTACACATTTGTTGAAGTTTGGTATTTTGGTAGTTCTTTAATTTTAATATTTCTTGTTAAATTGATCGTTCCTAAAACAATAGCGGACTTTCTTGAAAAGAAGTGATTTTTTCAGACTTATGATGAATAACTTATTTCTCCTTCGGTAGCAAAAAAATGTAAACTTTTCCTTTGTTCACAGCATGGAAGTTATTCTTTAATTTGTTCAAAAGCATAAAAACTTCACTGATAAAAGTACTTACGTGTGAAAAGAATAAATCACCGCAACGTTTCGAATCTTCAATTTATACTAAGATTCATTTTCAAGGTTGCCCCATTTATTTAAAAACATCCTGCTAGCTGGGATTCGTTGATGGAAATGACAGTGCAAGGAATAAAAAGCGGAAACAGGAACCGATCTCTGGTGTTTTAAATAGTTAACTTTGAGTGCGGAAAGAGCCGTCAGCTAATAAGAAGAGCGTCGTTATTTAAGGAGGTTTTGGATTTTTTATATTTTTTTTCAATATCAGATTTTTTTTTGGGACAAATACAGGGAAACAACTAAATACTAACAACTAAAGGGAATCTTCAATTTATATTAAGATTCATTTTCAAGCTTGCCCCATTTATTTAAAAACATCCTGTCAGCTGGGATTCGTTGGTGGAAAAGACAGTGGAAGGAATAAAAAGCGGAAACAGGAACCGATCTCTGGTGTTTTAAATGGTTAACTATGATAGCGGAAAGAGCCGTCTGATAATAAGAAGAGCCTCATTATTTTAGGAGGTGTTGGATTTTTTATATTTTTTTTCAATATCAGATTTTTTGGGGGGACAAATAAAGGGAAACAACTAAATACTAACAACTAAAGGGAATCTTCAATTTATATTAAGATTCATTTTCAAGCTTGCCCCATTTATTTAAAAACAAATGGTTTTAAATGGTTAACTATGATAGCGGAAAGAGCCGTCTGATAATAA
>JAFIDM010055375.1:2405-14224 GCA_023159025.1 Thereuonema tuberculata | reverse complement strand
TTTATTTTATTTTATATCTTTATTTTTCTTATTTATTTTAGTAGATTTTTCTTGCATCTTCCTAATTTTCAAAATAAAAATCATGAGAAGGGAAAATAAAATACTATTTCAGGGATGACTTGTGAGTTTATTCGCTCATATCTTTTCCCCCAAAGGTCAACTTGTTAAATTTTGAATATCATTGTTTTTCTTTTCTTGAAAATCTGAACAATTTCGTCTGTGATCTTAAGATCAAAAGAAAACGAAAAGAGTCTCAGTTCATTATTATATTATCATATTAAAATGTTAAACATATCTTTAAAATAATTCAAACCTAAATTGATCATTTTTAATACTGAAACTGAAAGTAAATATTTTCACATTTCACCGCTATGCGCGCTAGTGTTGTAACGGTCACTTCCTGTTTTCGGTGATTTTTCAAAGCTTATAACTTTTCATATAATTATTCATGGCATAATTTTTTGCATAAGTTAGATATAAGATATTCTAAAATAGTTTGTAATTCTCTTAAGCAATCTTTTTTATTAGTTTTAAATAGTCTGTAGATGTCTAATAAAGTTATTTGAGAATCATATATATTATTACTTACAGTGCATGTTAAATTTTCATGGGTAAGTGTATCAATATTTATTTCTTTTATAATATTCGTTTTTTTATAGTAAACCAATAAACAACCATCTTTTTTGTTTTTTCTGAATAATATTAAAACATAAAAGTTTGATAAGAGTTCTGGTTCTCCTGAATTTATATTACAGTCGGACCTCTATTTAACGAACCTCATTTTGCAAATTTCTCTATTTTGCTAACTTTTCTTTGGAACCAAGAACATTTTGCTAATTTCTTCGTAAAATAACCTCCAAATAACGAAGTGCATTTTCTATTTAACGAACTTTTTCGTGGTATCTATTTTTTTTCTCTTTGAAATGTTTTTATTTTCAACATTCCCTTAGAGGAAATGAAAGAAGTTTGGATACAGCTGAGGGCAAAAGAAGAAATTAACGATGATGTGCTGATTGATGATTATCTTTCACTTGATTTTGAAGTTGAGACCTCGGAAACACTAACTGAATCGGATATTTTGGACAGTGTGAAAATAAAAACAAAAAGCTATGAATTGCGATGACGATGAAGATGATGAAAATGGAAATGATCGTGTTGCAGAAATAAAAAAAAAAACCTTCGTATCATGAAATGCTAAAATAATTTCAAACAATCCGACGCGGATAACAATTTGAAGAAAATACTGAAGGGATTTTAGTGCATTGCAAAGATGCGAGACGTACTATGAGCGAAAACACTTTTTCAAAACAAGAAAAAACTCAAGACAAAATTAACAGACTTTATTAGTAAAATTTAAGTACGCATGTGATAATGTATGCTTAATGTCATTAAAATTATTACTTTTTTTAATAATATTGATTGTTTATGTATTTTAAATCTGTTTTATATTGTTTAAAGTAATTTTAAAAGGTGATTCTCTATTTAACGAATTTTCCATTTAACGAACTTTTTTTTCGGGATTTAGTTCGTTAAATAGAGGTCCGACTGTAATTTTAAGAAGTATTACAATATCAATATTCCTAATGATGTTTTGTGTTTCTAGTTTTAAATACTCAAAAGTTTTCCTTAAACTTCTAATCTATATTACTAAATACTTTTATTTCTCTGTCTGTCTGTCTGTCCGGCGCAGTTTTCTGTGAGAATGAAAAATAGAAATACTTTTTACAATGAAGCATCCGCGACAGGAATCGAACCTGTAACCTTCTGATTCGAAGTCAGACATCTTATCCATTAGGCTATGGGAACTACACTCTCTTCATATAGTTTTTTTGACTTATCTGTCAAAACTGAACTGACTTTGACTGAAAAATAACAATCTATATTACTAAAATCTTTTATTTCTCTGTCTGTCTGTCTGTGTGTCTGTCCGGCGCAATTTTCTGAGAGAATGGAAAATCGAAATAATTTTTACAATGAAATATCCACGACAGAAATCGAACCTGCAAACTCCTGATCCGAAGTCAGATGCCTTATCCATTAGGCCATAGGGACTACAACTCTCTTTATATTGTTTTTTGACTTATATCTCCATTCCTTTCTCCCATCAATAAGGAATGTATTCAATCTTTTTTTTTAATCTCAAGATTGTTTATTTATTTCACATCCGTCAGTTTATTTGTTATTCGAAACTGACAATTAGAACTATAATTGCCGAAACGTTGCAATATTTTAAATATTCTTTCTTAAACAAATTCTATGTGCAATTGAAAAATACGTGCGTGTACACGCCAGATGTTGGAGTAAAGAAAACAGAGTCAAGAAAGAAAGAAACACTCTTTTTTTGAAGTGGAATACCGAAAAAATCACTATTTGCAACTAAAAAAACCATCAATATTTGTAACTCAAACTTCACTAAAAAGTGACAATCTATATTACTAAAATCTTTTATTTCTCTGTCTGCCTGTCTGTTTGTGTGTCTGTCCGGTTTTCTGTGAGTTTTCTGTGAGAACGAAAAATAGAAATACTTTTTATAATGAAGCATCCGTGACAGGAATCGTACCTGTAAACTTCTGATTCGAAGTCAGACATCTTATCCATTAGGCTATAGGAACTACACTCTCTTCATATAGTTTTTTTGACTTATCTGTCAAAACTGAATTGACTTTGACTGAAAAATAACAATCTATATTACTAAAATCTTTTATTTCTCTGTCTGTCTGTCTGTGTGTCTGTCCGGCGCAGTTTTCTGTGAGAATGAAAAATAGAAATACTTTTTACAATGAAGCATCCCCGACAGGAATCGAACCTGTAACCTTATAATTCGAAGTCAGACATCTTATCCATTAGGCTATGGGAACTGTACTCTTTTCATATAGTTTTTTTGACTTATCTGTCAAAACTGAACTCACTTTGACTGAAAAGGAACAATCTATATTACTAAAATCTTTTATTTCTCTGTCTGTCTGTCTGTGTGTTTGTCCGGCGCAGTTTTCTGTGAGAATGAAAAATAGAAAGAATTTTTACAATGAAACATTCGCGACAGGAATCGAACCTGCAACCTTCTGATACGAAGTCAGACGAATTATCCATTTGGCCATGGGAACTACAACTGTCTTCATATTGTTTTTTTGATTTATCTTACAAAACTGAACTGACTTCGAATGAAAAGGAACAATTGTAATAAAAAAGAAAGTCAAAAAAGAAAGAAGCGGTACTTCATTAGGTAGAATACTGAGAAATCACTATTTGTAACTTAAAACCCACTGAAAAGTATCAATTGGAATGAAAAAAAGAGTCAAGAAAGAAAGAAGCAGTATTTCCATTAAGTAGAATACTGAAAAATCACTATTTGTAACTCAAAAGCTAGAATCACATCAAAGTCAAAAAACTTACGATGAATATGCGGCTCATCAACCAAGATGAACGAGAGTGTCGATAACATCAATCGAATGATAAGTCAAAGAATACAAGGAGAGACTACAGAGCATACAAGTGCGAATAAAATTAACACTTCTGATAATCCATCACACGAACATCTCTATCTGCCCGAATATCTGAAAGCATTGAATCTCAGCAGTATTCCTCAACATCGTTTGTTATTGAAGATTGGATCTCCAATAATATTGTTTCGAAACATTAATCCAAAGTTTGCATACTGCAATGGAACTGAACTTAAATGCCGTTCATTCGATAATGATCTTATAGAAACCGAAATTATAACAGAACTCACAAAGAAGATTTTGTTTTCATCCATTGGATAACTATAGAACCATGCGATAATCTACTTCCATTCACTTTCACAAGAAAACAATTTCCGATCCGACCTTCTTATGCGATGTTTATCAATAAAGCTCAAGGACAAACTCTAAATAAAGTTGCCATATATTTGGAAAACGTTGTCTTCACTCACGTACAACTTTATGTCTTTGAGTCACAATTCAACAGAATTTGGTTATCTTCACTCTAAAGAATAGTCACAATCAATTTATCGCGAAGAATTTCGTATACAAGCTATGATCTTCATTTATCATCTATATCAACCAACGTTCATCTGAACATCTCTTCTTCAAATATCTATATCGAACAATCTGATGGCCTAGATTATTAGATAATTTTCACTATTTGTAACTCAAAAACCACTGAAAAGTATCAATTGGAATTGGATAAAAAAAGAAAAGAAAAAAAAAAAAGAATCACTATTTCTATTAGGTAGAATACTAAAAATTCGCTATTTGTAACTCAAATGCCACTGAAAAATGTATCTATATTACTAAAATCTTTTTTTTCTCTGTCAGTCTGGTGCAAATAAAAAATTTCTATAAGTTATCTTCTGGAATCATACATGCAACTTTCTGCTCCGAAGTTAGACGTCTTAGGCATTAGACCACAAGGATTACATTCTAATCTCTAAAATAACTAAAAATATATCATAGATATATGATTCATTTGTTGATTCTAAAAGCAGTCGTGGATTGAGAGAATAAAGCATCAAAAATTAAAATAAAAATAAAAAAAACTTTAAAAATTTTTCATTTTTATTTTATTTGATATAATTTGTGTGTGTGTGTTTTTTTTAATAAATAACAAATCGTTTTCCGTTACATACGCGAGGCTTCCGGAGCGAAGCGACGGGTAGCCGACTAGTACTTAAAAATATACAATTTAAATTTTTATTATTTGATATTCTTTATTTGAAACTCACGAAAATGACCCAAGTATTATGTCAAAAGCTGTTAGGCACCTTAAAAAAAATGTTCAATTGGATTCAGGGTTTTAGTCATTAACAGTGTGTCAAATGAAAGAGATCAGCGAGAAATTGCGTGTCCGTAAAACTTCTGCTTACAGCATGATCATAAAATGGAGGTGTGATAGATCAGAGCAGAATAGGTACAAACTGAAGTCTTCTAATGAACAATGCAGTGATGAAAGCATATTTAGTATTTCTCTGGTTCCCTCATAAATTTATTGTGGTGTAGATGAATTGAAATTCGTCATTTGGAAAACCCTGTTATATGTTCTACTAGGTTCTGCCGCTGTACCAAATTCCTGTTCGCCAAAGAATAGGTCGATTTAGTTACTACAGAAGTTGATAAAATAAAACATCAATAACACACTTACCCCATGCCCACCAAAATCACACTGGACGATTTGGAAATAACACTTACTTTAATATTTTTCATTGTGAACAGCAAAGTTTGTAATGCAGTATCATCATTTTCTTCTGCCCAGACAGGTTATCTGTGCGGGGCAGAACCCAAGGAAATGAATAATTTAAACGTCATCTCAAGAAAACAAGTGAAAACAGAATTCAATTCCATTTGGAATATCATCCCTTCACTCATAGATCAGGTTATTCGAATGAATTCTCTACATTTCATACTAGCTAGAAATTGAAACATGGCAAACAAGGGATTCTGATAATAAAGAAAAGACTTCTCGGAAGAAAAAAGAAGCTCAGCAGAGGTTCAGACGTGAGTTAGGCCTTTCAAATGACATGCCTAAGCAGCAAGGTCGAAATATAAAATGACGGCAACTCTGCCGACAAATGTTTTAGAAACTCCGAAAAGGCTTCAGAGATAATTGGACTTGATTAAGCTTTCAGGAGTTATTCTCGAATGCATAAATTGTGATCAGAAAATTAATTTAGATAAATTTGAAAAATGTTAGTAAATTATCCAGAACCTATACTTTCAACACTTTAATTGGTATCCTTGGCCTGCATGACATTTTATTTCACGGGAGAGATATTATTGTAACTTGTATTCCATCTAAATGGCAATATTCGGAAGAAGCCCAGGAAGACATGACAAAATAAACACAATAAGAATTATAGAGAAGTGTTCACAAAGCAAACTCGCAGAGTAGAGACAAACACAGACTTGCTGAACTCATTATATCAAACCCCTGAATAGCATGTTGACGAACGTCTCCAAAAACAAAACGAAGAAAAATAGTTAAAGAAATGAATAATTTGTTAGAAATAGATGCATCAGTATCAGAAGCAGATGATTCGGAGGAATCACCTGATGAGAGCAGTGCCCTTAGTGATTCCGAATTACTTTTTGAAAAATGTACTTTCCATTAAGTATATTTTGTTTCGATTCTGTTTCCTAACATGTGTATTGTTTAGTTTTTATTTTATGATTTTTGATTTTTCTGTACTTTAAAATGTGCTATTAATGTAATGTAATGTAGTGAGTGTGGGTGCAGGGAAGCCGAACACCGCGACCGTTTCTCTATTGTGCTATCCCACGAAATAAGGACAGACGGAGAGAAAGATTGAGAAATTTTATAGAAACATGAAGTTTTTGTTTCGGTATTTGATTCTTTATTTGGTTTTATGTTTTGTTCCAAATTTCTCAGTTATAGCATTATCATGTAATGATCAGATATATCAGTCTGTATAACGTTTCAAATAAAATGAACTATATTAGCTTTAGCAAAGCCATGGTCAATGCATGGTTTTGAGGTAGTTATATTTGTCCTAATATCCCTTGTGACTTTGTTAATAGAATATGTTTAGCCAAAAGTATGATATATCTCTTTGTATTTCTGAACAAGAGGATTTATTGTGTCGTCTAAAATATGAATGTTTATATCTCCTACTTTAAGCATGGCACAATTTTTTGCATAAGTTACAAATAAGATAAAACAAAATGAGAAACAAGAGCAGCACACGAATAAATAAATGCCTTTTTGATTCGATGATCGAAAGGAATTGGGAACGGCCGTTTCGTTATTTACTCGTGTGCTGCTCTTGTTTCTCATTTTGTTTTGTTAAAATATCTTCAGCTCGTTAAATTCATTGCAAGATTACAAATAAGATAGTTTAAAATATTTTGAAATTCAGTTAAGAAATCTTTTTTATTAGTATTAGGTGGTTTCAAAACAGCTAATAAAATTATTTCAAAATCATTTGTAATATTACTTACAGTGCATTTTTAATTTTCACGGGTAATTACATTTCTTTTATGACATAAGTTTTTTCTTAGCGAACCAATAAACCACCATCTTAACGTAAATCATTTAATACCACAAACTTCTTTATCAACATCATTCTCTTATGCTATATTTCGAATAGCCTAATCGGCCTATTCTTTTTCAACCCTCTTAAATGGGAAAAGGAACATCCTCCTTCTTCCCAACTCCAAAACAAAAGTAAAATTAGTAGAAACGGCCAACCATTAAGACACTTATTTACAATTAAAAATTAAAATATTAAAAACCCAAGAATAAAACTATGTACGTTTCGAAATCTCGATCTCTCAGATTTCTTTTTCAAGTTATTCCGCCCTCCCTACCTTAAAAAAACAATCCTCCTTAAAGCAGGGTTCGTCATCAGGGTTTCGAGATTTCGAAACGTACGTAGTTTTATTCTTGGGTTTTTAATATTGAATATTTTAATTTTAAATAAGTGGCTTAATGGTTGGCCGTTTCTATTAATTACACACGACACGTTAAATTGAATTAATATAAAAATAAAATTAGTTACAGTGAAGAATTTAATCAATTTTATTAGTGATTTCATATAAAAAAGACTTTTTAGTCCAAGATTTGAACATTATTTTGTAAGAATGCTTTGAGCATTACAGTGCATCTCACGTTTTGTTTGCTTAAATTCTTGACTGTAACTAATTTTATTTTTATTTTGGAGTTGGGAAGAAGGAGGATGTTCCTTTTCCCGTTTAAGAGGCTTGAAAAAGAATATGCCGAGTAGGCTATTCGAAATATAGCATAGGAGAATGATGTAGATAAAGAAGTTTGTGGTATTAAATGATTTACGTTCATTATGAAGTATTTATTTATTTATAAACCACCATCTTTCTTGTTTTCTCTTGCTTTATAAATCATATTAAAAGACATAAGATGATAAGAGTTCTGGTTCTCCTAAATTTACATTAATTTCAACAAGTACTATAATATCAACATTATTAATGATGTTTTCTATATCCAATTTTAGATAATCAAAATTTTTCCTTAAACTTCAAAAATTTAAAAATATAACAATTTAAACTTTTCTTTTTATTTGATACTCTTTATTTGAAAGTCAGGAGAATTACCCAAATATTACGTCAAAATTATTATAAATAACTAAGTGAGAAGAGAGCGATTCTAAATTATAAAATTAAAAATTAATAAACATATAAGTATTTTCTTTTTCATTTCATTTTCAATCTATATTACTAAAATCTTTTATTTCTCTGTCTGTCTGTCTGTCCGCCGCAGTTTTCTGTGAGAATGAAAAATAGAAATAATTTTTACAATGAAACATCCGCGGCCGGAATCGAACCTGCAACCTTCTGATCCGAAGTCAGACATCTTATCCATTAGGCCATGGAAACTACAACTGTCTTCATATTGTTTTTTTGACTTATCTGTCAAAACTGAACTGACTTTGACTGAAAATAACAATCTATATTACTAAAATTTTTTATTTCTCTGTTTGTGTGTCTGTCCGGCGCAATTTTCTGTGAGAATGAAAAATAGAAAGAATTTTTACAATGAAACATCCGCGGCAGACATCGAACCTGCAATCTTCTGATCCGAAGTCAGACATCTTATCCATGAGGCCATGGGAACTACAACTGTCTTCATATTGTTTTTTTGACTTATCTGTCAAAACTGAACTGACTTTGACTGAAAAGTAACAGTTGTAATAAAAAAGAAAGTCAAAAAAGAAAGAAACAGTAGTTCATTAGGTAGAAAACTGAGAAATCACTATTTGTAACTTAAAAAACACTGAAAAGTATCGATTGGAATGAAAAAAAGAGTCCAGAAAGAAAGAAGCAGTATTTCTATTAAGTAGAATACTGAAAAATCATTATTTGTAACTCAAAAACCATCATTTGTAACTCAAGAACCACTCAAAAGTATCAATTGAAAAAAAAGAAAGAGAGTCAAGAAAGAAAAAGAAGCACTATTTCTATTAGATAGATTACTGAAATATCACTATTTGTAACTCAAAAACCTAGAATCACATAAAAGGCAAAAAACTAACGATAAATATGCGGCTCATCAACCAAGATGAACGAGAGTGTCGATAACATCAATCGAATGATAAGTCTAAGAATACAAGGAGAGACTACAGAGCATACAAGTGCGAATAAAATTGATACATCTAATAATCCACCACACGAACATCTCTATCTGCCCGAGTATCTGAATGCATTGAATCTCAGCGGTATTCCTCAACATCGTTTGTCATTGAAGATTGGATCTCCAATAATATTGGTGCGAGACATCAATCCCAAGTTTGCATACTGCAATGGAACTCAACTTAAATTCCGTTCATTCGATAATGATCTCATAGAAACCGAAATTATAACAGGAACTCACAAAAGAGATTTTTGTTTTCATCCATACGATGTCTATGCAGCCATGCGATAATCTACATCCATTCACTTTCAGAAGAAAACAATTTCCGATCAGACCTTCTTATGCGATGTTTATTCAATAATGCTCAAGGACAAACTCTAAATAAAGTTGCCATATATTTGGAAAACGTTGTCTTCACTCACGTACAACTTTATGTCTTTGAGTCACAATTCAACAGAATTTGGTTATCTTCACTCTAAAGAATAGTCACAATCAATTTGTCGCGAAGAATTTCGTATACAAGCTATGATTTTCATTTATCATCTATATCAACCGACGTCCATCTGAACATCTCTTCTTCAAATATCTATATCGAACAATCTGATGGCCTAGATTAGTAGATAATTTTCACTATTTGTGACTCAAAAACCACTGAAAAGTATCAATTGGAATTCAATAAAAAAGAAAAAAAAAAAAAAAAAAGAAATCACTATTTCTATTCGGTGGAATACTGAAAAATCACTATTTGTTACTCAAAAAGAATCACTATTTATTATTCAAAAACAACTGTAAAGTATCAATGGAAATAAAAAAAAAAGACTCACGAAAGAAAGAAGCACTATTTCTATTAAGTAGAATACTAAAAACTCACTATTTGTTACTCAAAAGCCACTGAAAAGTGTATCTATATTACTAAATCTTTTATTTCTCTGTCTGTCTGGTGCGATTACTATAATTTACAAAAATAGAAATAATTTCTACAAGTTATCTACGGGAATCGAACATGCAACCTTCTGCTCCGAAGTTTGATGTCTTCGGCATTACACCACAAGGATTACATTCTAATCTCTATAAAAAATAAAAACATATCATAGATATATGATTCAAACGCTGATTCTAAAAGCAGTCGGGGATTTAGAAAATATAGACATCAAAAATTAAAGTAAAAATAAAAAATAAAAAAATTTCAGTTTTAGGCCTATTTTACTTGATGTAATTTGTGTGTGTTTTATTTTTAATAAATAACCAATTGTTTTCCGTTACATACGCGAGGCTTCCGGAGCGAAGCGACGGGTAGCCGACTAGTTGCTTATAAAATATATATACTTTGGTATATAGACCTTAATTCTTTCCTTAACTGGTTGCTTTCTAAGATAATTATAAAAGATTTTGCTTAGTTTTTGGGAAATATGCATTTTTGCCCATTCAAACATTTCAGTCTTTAATTCAAATTTTTATAAACATGCAGAATTTTTCAATTAAGAAAATAATAAATACTTCTTGCCTATATTAAAAGGGAAAATTGCAAAAACATTTTCAAACGTTCTTAAAAGATTCTTTTTACGTAAAATTTCCACGAAATTTTCGAAATAAAAATAAAACCAGTGGAAGGTCATTTGTGTTATCAGGAATGTACTGAAACTATCTCGCCAGAAACGACTGCGTTAGTTATACCCTTCTCCTGATCACTATTAAATAATTTTTTACTTTTCTGCGATATGAGAATTTCGAAGTAATTTTCGATAGTTACATCGAAATACCAAAATCACTACCAAGAGAAAAAGAAATTCTTCAATAAACTTTAAATAAAAATTTAAATACGGAAAAACGTCCTAAATTCTCAGAATCTTTAGGAATCATCCTTATTTTCCCCCTTTTACAGTTTATTTATTTGTAGTTCGAGTCAGGGGCGTACAATGAATTTTATTTTGGGGAAGTCGAGGGGTGGGGGCACACGTTAGGGAAAAATCAGCAACAATCCAAAAAAATTACTTCATTTTCAAAATTTCGGGAAGCCAAGATTTATTCAAATTGCTACCGAACCAGTTATATATGAAAAGAATTATTTACACATTTGATACATTTCATTTGGTGATTTTTTACACAATAGTAAACAATAATAATGCTTCTAATATTAGTGATATACAACAGTTCTAATTAACTAAACCCCTGTATGGGCTACCATATTTCGGGCAGGTTTCTCTTCATTAATTTTATATGAAGCTGAGGTTTTTGTTTCGGTATTTGATTCTCTATTTCGGTTTATGTTTTGTTTCAAATTTCTCAGTTATAGCATTATCATGTAATGATCAGATATATCAGTCTGTATAACGTTTCCAATAAAATGAACTACATTAGCTTTAGCAAAGCCATGGTCAATGCATGCTTTTGAGATAGTTATATTTGTCTTAATATCCCTTGTGACTTTGTTAATAGAATATGTTTGGCCAAAAGTATGATAAATCTCTATGTTTTTCTGAAGAGGAGGATTTATTGTATCGTCTAAAATACAAATGTTTATATCTCCCACTAGAAGCATGGCACAATTTTTTGCATAAGGTACAAATAAGATAAAACAAAGTGAGAAACAAGAGCAGCACACGAATAAATAAATGCCTTTTTGATTCGATTATCGAAAAGATTTGGGAACGGCCGTTTCGTTATTTACTCGTGTGCTGCTCTTGTTTCTCATTTTGTTTTGTTAAAATATCTTCAGCACTTTA
>JAFIDM010055374.1:0-14225 GCA_023159025.1 Thereuonema tuberculata | reverse complement strand
ATTAAATGTAGTTGTTTTACATTTAAATTTGGTGAGATGTTTAGAATTCTCCTTTTCTGTCAGACTAGCTGTGACTTTTTATAAATACGAATTTTTTATTTAACCAAATCCTTTTGCACATTGATTAAAACTAAGTTTGAACGTATCTGCTAATAAATGAATGAAATTAACTTCATCAATAAAAAGGAATGTGAAGAGCCCACTTTCCGATGCATCTTTGACATGTGCGCATCACGTCATCATCACCAGAGAGCTCTTACACTCCTCGATAGTAATACTCTTTCAATCCTTTATACTTCTGATAAGATCGTACATTTTTTAAGTGATCTCTTTAAACTATCAACCACGTTTTAAAATTCAGGTCTTACTTTTCTCATACTCTCTGCCATCACAGGCTTTTTTCAGTTATAGATTCATTTATTTACTTATGGCGATCTGCTGAATCACTAAAAACGTTGGGTTCTTCCTAGAAAGCTTGTTAATTTGTAAGTGGAAGGAGGTGAAATTTTGAAAAATGGGGAAAAAAATTTTTTTTTTAATTTACCAAGTGGTCATAATTAAATCTTTTTAACAATTTAAAGTCATTTACGAACACTTCCCACATTCTAGAAAAAAAATGCAATGGATCTTTTTTTGTTTTCTTCCGGTAGATCAATGTAACAATGACTTTTAGTCAGAATTTTTTATTGTTCAGTTAATTTTGGAGAGGAAGCGTAAAATTTAATGTTATTGTTGTCATCTATGAATGGTCCACAGAAATCGGGAAGATGTAGAAAAGGTAGGAAACTCTGGTATTGAAGTGCCTTGGCTGTAGTCACGACTAAGCAATTTTCTATGGGCTTTAACTTATCAGAAATATTTCTTAATTGAAAGCTATTGTCTTAAAAAATTGTTATGGGTTGATCAGAGCAGCAACTGTTCATCCTATGCATTGCTTCCCAAATCTTGAAGTTTTTATGATTGATGTGTAGAATTTGCAAGTATATTTGACAGCCCTGTGGTTTAGGCGCTAGGCTGCCGACTTGAGGAGATCTGGCCTACAATAGAATATCGTTTTATCGTAGTGCCAAGAGTTGTTCTGTTCATTTCTTATTTCTGGATTTTTTGCTGAATTCGTTGAGTAATGCAGTGTTACAAGAGTTACAAGACGCGAATTTTCACAAAGAAAATTCCTCACTTTCCTTGGTACTTCTTTGCTACTTTTTCTGTGCTGCAGTGCAAGTAGCATTCCATTAAAGTTATGATGTAATGGCAGGCGTGATATGATTGGAAAAAAAAATGGAAAAAAAAGAACTACAATTATCTTTTTAATATTATGAATAATGATCCATGGATGGCTTATTGATATTTATGTGTTAGATAGAGAAAGAATGAAGCTTCATTTACTCAATACACTTTCACACTAATGACTCCTGTCACCTTTAGGGATTTCCTTTTGGGAATTCGCATTTCGTCACTTTTGGTCAGGTACAAATCTCGACACCCGAGATAGCGTGATCGTCTCTGAAGAACAACATTTCACTTCTACTTGACTTGAGGAAAAATCTCTCCCCTTCTCCTTTTCCCGCCAAAACATAAGTTTCGGTTACTATCCAACCAATGAAAATATCATAAATTCTTTCACATGACCGTGATTCTCCCGCCACAGTGTATTCCATCTATCTCTCGAATTCCCACGAGAAAAGCCGCAACTTACTATCAGGATCACGTGATCTGACCTGAGTAAAACACTTTCTTTCACACACTTTCCCCTTCTACAAATTTTAACACAGAAAATTGCAGAGCAGGCGAATAAACTCTAAGAAAATACAAGATTTTCTCTAATATGAAAACTTAAATGAGAGGTATTAAACACCTTTTAATTAACAGCAAAATTGTTATTTGAACATTCTATATGCACACAAATACAAATTAATGCTTAAAGATTAAGACATTAAGATTATTACCCTCCCAATCATCATTATTATTTCTTTCCCTTCACTTACTCCCCCCAGTTTCTTTTTTTTTTTTTCCTCCTTTTTTTTTATTATTATAGTTTCCTTACCTCGTCTGTCACGAATGATTAATTGCAACGTGACACTATATAATTCCAGTTCCTTGTTTTTTTTTTTCTAATTTTATGTAGCCTACAACCGAAATGTAAAACTTTATTCCTGGGCATTTTAGGGTTTAAACTCTTAATACACTTGAATCACAATTCTCCTTTTTTGTCACACTAGCTGTTACTTTTTGTAAATACGAATTCTTTATTTAACCAAATCCTTTTGGACATTGATTAAAATTAAGTTTGAGCGTAACTTCTAATAATTTAGTGGAAATTAACTTCATCAATAAAAAGGAATGTGAAGAGCCCATGTTCCGATGCGTCTTTGACATGCCCTCCCACAACCATGTCAACAACACCGGAGAGCCCTTACACTCCTCGATAGTAATACTCTTTCAATCCTCTTATATACTGCTGATAACATCGTACATTTTTTAAGTGACCTCTTTAAACTATCAACCACGTTTTAAAATTCAGGTCTTACTTTTCTCATAATCTCTGCCATCACAGGCTTTTTTCAATTATAAATTCATTTATTTACTTATGGCGATCTGCTGAATCACCAAAAACATAAGGGTTCTCTCAGAAAGCTTGTTAATTTGTGAGTGAAATGAGGCAAAATTTTAAGATTAACTGTAAAAAAAAAATTAAAAAAATTACCGCTGGTCGTAATTAAATCCTTTTAACAATTTATCATCACTTATGAACACTTTTAGAATATATTTTAGAAAGAAAAAAAGGGAATATATCCTTTTGCTTTCTTCCGGTAGATCAATGTAACAATCACTTTTAATCAAATTTTTCATTGTTGAGTTAATTTAGGAGAAGAAGCGTAAAATTTAATGTTATTGTTGTCATGTATCAATGGTCGAAAGAAATCTGGAAGAAGTGGAATCGTAAAGGAAGGGTAGGAAACAGTGGTAGTGAAGTACCTTGGCTGTAGTCACGACTAACATGTGATTTTCTATGTGCTTTTAACTTATCAGAAATATTTCTTAATTGAAAGCTATTGTCTTCAAAAATTGTTATGGGTTGAGCAGAGTAGCAATGTTCATCCTATGCATTGAGTCCCAAAATTTTGAAGATTATTTGATTGATGTGTGGAAGTTGCAAGTGTGGGATCCGATAGCCCTGTGGTTTAGGACCTAGGTTGCCGACTTGGCCTACAATAGAATATCGTTTTACCGGAGTGCAAGAGTTTTTCTGTGCATTTCGTATTTCTGGGTCTTTTGCTGGATTCGTTGAGCGATGCCGCGAGTTTTTTTGAAAGTTACCAGACGTGAATTTTGACGAAAAAAATTCCACACTTTCTTTGGTACTTCTTTGGTACTTTTTCTTTGCTGAAGTGCAAGTAGCATTCCATTAAAGTTGTGATGTAATGGCACGTCTGATATGATTAAAAAAATGGAAAAAAATATATACAATTATCTTATTAACATTATGAATAAATGATCCATGGATGGCTTATTGACATTTAAATATGTTAGATGGAGAAAGAATAAAGCTTCAGATCTAAATTGTCACCCTATTATTAGTTTTTCGGCAGCTGTCTGTGGTTGATTTTAAAAGGGATTTATAATAGGGCTGTACTCTGATTAAAAAAAAAATAAAACATTCTTACTCCTCCTCTGTCAACACGCTGTTTATTGGTCACAGTAGAAAGTTCTAGGAGCATGGTAAGTAATTGGTGCAAAATTTCTTCTTTTTAGTTGAATTCTTTAACAGTTTTAATAAAAATAAGTCAGACGATTTAGATATTGAAAAGGTTAATGTGGACTTAGCAGTAATTACAGAAGAATAATTGTGGTATCCTCTACATCACTCTTACATAAATTCTCTGACATGAAACTTAATTCCGGTATCTAATTATTTGTTTATAATAATCTATATTTATATATCTTCGGTGTCCCGTTGCGACGAAGCAAAGTATGGGAAATACCACCTACGTATTTCTTAATTAAGGGTTTTACTAAATTTTAAAGAATATTTGAATAGGTTTTTAATCCAAGTAAATATACTTTTCAGATTAATGAAATTCTCTGATTCAAATGCCTTTTTGCTAAGTTAAATTGTTAAAATTTGGTAGCTGATATCTCGGGCATATTTTTAAGTGAAATTTTGCAAACTTCAAAACATAATATTCAACAACTGTATCATAACTAATTAAAATCGGACTAGCCAAAACGAAAATCTGGACATTAGAAATGTTCACATCTTGTTCTTATTCTTGTTACCATCTACTCGGCCGGCCCTACTGACAAAAACCATAGAAACCTAGAAACTATGAATTATATATCTAGAACAATGGCACCTAGAATTATATTTGGTACGGCTTTTGATTCGTCTCGTTGTTATGGAGTGCCCTCCTCATGTTCATTTTTTTTATATTTTACTGCTTTCCTAGATATTCCCAAAAATGTGGTACCAGGAATGCATACAAGCTCAAGTATACTGCTGATTTTTAGTTTTTATTTTAATAACAATAGTGGTTGAATTAAAACATGTATGAATTAAAACATAGTAGCCAAAAATGATTTGGATACTAATTTATTTAAAAGAAAAATTAAGGGATTTGAAACAGGGATATCTCAACAGCAGTCGGCGACTCTAACAACTAAGCCAAAAGACCTACATTAAGTAAGCGGTTTTACTAAGTTACATTTATCGTAGATCATTAAAAAAATTATTATAAAATAAATAAAATGATACCATATTGTCAAATATACAATTGGTGTTAATATTTGGATACATAGACGCTAGAATGACTATTGCTTTATACTGATAATGTAACGTAGCTAGACTATTCTGGAATAAGTCTACATTCAAATAAATAAGTACTTTAAAAAAAGTGACAGAAATTTAAAATAATAATAATAATAGTGGGTAGATTAAAAAATAGTTTCTCAAATCCAAAAAAGTTTCAACCATAAGTATTTACAAAACCTTCCCAGATGATGTGACATAAAATTAATATTCAAGTTTATTATAAGTTTAAAACCCTAAAATGCCCAGGGATAAAGTTTTAATTTGCAGTTGTAGCTAAACAAAATTGGGAAAAAAACAAGAAACTTGAATCATATAGTGCGCAAATTTGGTAAAGAAGGGTCAGAAGGCTGAGGTATACTCGCCTATCAGTCTGTTTTGTCGAATAAAATGACTGAAAAACTGAATATTCCTGTGTGAAAGTTCACACAGAACCTTCATAGATGATACCAAAATGCTTTTATCATGAACATAAAAATTGAAATCTTTTTTACTAATTTTTAACTGAAACATATATTATTTTAAAATTAAAAATACAGTAAAACCTCGTTAAGTCGTCGTTTTCCTTAGGTCCCGACAAGGTCTCATACACAATAATGTAAAATAACCCTCCTTTACCCGTCACCAAATTTAATTCTACTCCGGATAACTCGTCACCCTCAAAAATGGCCAAAAGCATCTTTCGTCTCCATTTTGCATGCCATCGCCCCTTCACTTTAAGAAAGCCAAGCCTTTACGGGGAATTTTCGACCATGCATGTCACTTCATTCCTTTTCTACCCCTTCGGAGGATTTGGGTATTTGTAATCTCGCTGCTAATTATTCAAAGCACACTTCTCGCTTCTGTCGAGAGTAGACGTTTTTCTTGACCGCTCCTGAATGTGACTTCATTTCATAGCAAGTAAGCCCCGCTGTAAGCATGGGCGAATTTACGGGGGTTCTAGGGGTTGCGCCGCACCCCAGATTTTTGGGATAATAATTTTTTTTATAGATAAATAAAAATGTTTTCTATTATAATAATTTTATTAATTATTAATTTAGGCCTAAAAACGGAACATTTAAATTGGGTTTTGGTGTTTGAATTTGGTTTGCAAATTTTTAATACTTCATTCCTTCCGGTGAGCTCGCAACCCCAGATATCAAGACCTAAATCCGCGCATGGCTGTAAGGGCTATTTTTGTAGGTTTGAATTGAGAAAAACTTACCTGAACAATTTTCTAACGTATTTCAAACCTGAGACAATTCCAAGAGAAGTCAAAAATATTCATGAATAATTTGAGGGAAATAAAAAACAAAAGAACAACGCAACAATCACGTTCAAATAAAGAAGAGATACACATGATGCCAAGTAGTAACGATTATTTTGAACAGTGAACTCGAGACGTATTGTTGCGATGAATGAGTTCTGAGGTTGGAAGAAAAAGATGGAGTTGTTTTCCGAGGTGTAAACATATATGTATTCCAATGTTGTTTCATCGAAGATAATAGGAATTATCTTGAGCCAATGTTCCTGGTCCCTGCAATAGGAAATGCATAACTAAGATTGAAATGCTTTAAACTGCAGAATTAAAGTTTATTTTGGTGAGAAGGATTTAGGAAATAATCCCGATCACTATACAACGTTCTAAAGGGTTCGAAAGCCGAAGAATCCAAGGAAGAGGAACCGAATTATCCACGCAAGTAATCGGATATTCAAGAGGTTAGATCGAAGATGATTCAATTATAAGTTTTGTAAGTATGTCTTTGATTCACCTTAACACGGACGGTCCAAAGACACGAATACATTGACCATCGACTTTCATTCAAGTACAGCAGTTTAGCTAAGACAAGTAACGAGTATAAAGTTAAAGAGTCAAGAGTTCAAAGTAACTATACTTAAAGATTTCACAAAGAGACTTTTGTAATCTAATCTTGAAGCGAGGTTATCCAAGCGCATTACTTAATAATTAAGAAGAATATGATTTACAAGCAGTAATTTCATATGAGTGAACTAGGATAACAAAATATTTGTAACAGACTTTTTAAGAGAATATATACTCAGTTGTTTAAAAATCTGTCTTAGTCGTTTTTCTCACAACTTAGTTTTCACACGAAGGTTTTATAGCGTGTTGTTACAAGTAATCTTCTGCTGGAGCTAGGGTTTATATTATAACAGCTCCCCGTAGGTTCAACATCCTACAGATAATGGTTATGGGCCCAGAAACGATTCCACTGAGCATCGTAGAAAGAGGTTATAGCGTATAACAACCCTATTACACCGTGTAAGTAAGATTTATCATTGAGAAAATGGCTGGCATTATCCTCAAGTTTGATGGAGGAAATTATGCAAAGTGGCGAATGCACATTAAATCTCACTTGGAACGTGATGGACTGTGGGATGTTGCAAACACTCCATTAAGTGACATCAAAAGTATGGAAGATGCACCTATAAATTACAAGCTTCTGAATAAGGCACAAAAAGCGCTAGGGAAGGATTAGTGAATCCTTAGAAGATAATTATCGTATGCTAATTCAGGATATTGATGATCCGCACCAATTGTTGACGGTTATTGAGAAAAAATTTAATGTGGTTGATTATCTGAAAGTAACCGATCTTAAGCGAGATCTTTTCACTATGACAAAATTGCAATCTGATGTTAACTTGCCGGAACATCTTTTAAAAGTTAAACTTCTCGCGAAAGAAATAACTTCCAAAGGTGGTACTGTACCTGATCACGAAGTTAGCTGGTTGCTGTTGTCAGGTCTCTCTAAAGAGTACGACTCTTGTGCTCAGAACATTATGTCGAAGCATGACAGTGATAACTATAATTCTGAAAGAGTTATCGAGAGCATTTTGAAGGAGTACAATAGAAAGCACAGCAACATAAAACAAGAAACTGGTCGGGATGAAAGCTTCAAGGCAGAGCTTAAGGCACTTCCGAAAGTAACGGAAAAAGCCAAGAAAGACTTAAGAACCTGTTTCAATTGCGGCAAAAAAGGGCGTATTGCCAGAAATTGTAAAAAGAAAAAGAAATCTGAAGATCATAGTGACAAAATGTGCCAGGAAAAACATAAGGTGGAAAAACATTTTTCTGGAGTAGTCGTGATGTATGGAGAACACAAAGAAACTCATAAGAAATCAACATGGCTTATAGACAGTGCTTGTAGCAGTCACATTTGTAATGACAAGTGTTGGTTTGTGTCTTACGAGAAGCTCAAAAGTCCTATATTGATTTATGGTGTTTCAGGTGAGCCAGTAGAGGCAATAGGCAAAGGGATCGTTCACTTTAAAGTTAATCTATTGAAACGACGACCTCAAGTTAGAGAATTGACTAATACTTTCTATGTACCGAAAATACCAGTAAATTTGATATCTGCAGGGACGCTCGATGCGAAAGGATGTGATCAACAGATCAGGAATGATAAGCATACAGTAAAAGACCCATACGGGAATATCTTCCTGATAGGTGAAAGGAAAAACAACTTGTATCAAGTGAATTGTTTTCCCACTGAAGTCAGATCAAAGTGCTACTTCAACGAAACGAAACACGATAAGTATCTCTTATGGCACGCCAGGCTGGGGCACATATCCCCGAAAAAAATGCAGACCATTCAGACTAAAGGTTGTCTAAAAGGATTGGAAAATGTTACCATACCTAAAAAGGAAAAGGACACTTTTTGTGACAGTTGCAAGAAGGGTAAAATGACCAACATCAGTCATAAGAAAATCAGGAGTTTAAGATCAACTCATCCGCTTGAGTACATATACACGGATCTATGCGGCCCTATGGAAACATCGAATGGGAAGAAAGCGTATGTTCTGACTTTCATCGATGATTATACTCGGCGTAGCTTTGTGGACATCATTGAAAGCAAAGACGCGGTATTTGAGAAAATAAAGTCGTTACAGCTTATGCAGAAAGATCCAGTGGACAGAAGATCAAGTGGACAGTGATCAAGGGTCTGAATATATCAACAAAGAAGTAACAAATTTTGTTAAAGAGAAGGGGGATCAAATTTCAACATTCGTCTGCATATCAACCCCAACAGAACGGCATAGCGGAGAGATATAATAGATCATTATTGGAGATAGCGAGAACCATTCTTATCGATGCAGATTTACCTATTAAATTCTGGACGTATGCAATTAGATGCGCTAATTATATTCTGAATAGAACGCCACACCAGAGTATAGATTTTGAGATACGGATATCACGATGGTACGGAAGTAGTGAACCCGACCCCCAAGTATAAAACACATGAAGAAGTTTGGGAGCCTAGTCTATTTGAAGAAGCCGAAGAATAAAGTGAGGAACAAGTTTGACTCGAGAGTACAACAAGGGATATTCTTGGGCTATTCAACCTCAACAAGAGGATACATTGTATACAACGTTGATGAAGATAAAATTGTGGAAACACGGAATGTTCAGGTGAACGAAAATCGAAGAGGCAGCGATGTTCTAAAAGGAATGAAGAACAGAAGAGAAGATGCCTACGATTTAAATCAGTTGACCAAGAGTGTCGATGATTCGGACACTAGTTCTGCAGAGGACGAAGAAGCTTCGAAAGAAGAAGTTTTAAGTGATGCACCTCATACTGAAAGTTCCAGTTCATCAAAGATTGAATCCGATCATAACCCAGATGATCACAGGAAGATGATGATTCAAGTCACAGGAAGAAGATGAGAACAACTACTTCAGGCTACGTAGTAGGCAAGTAAAGTTAAATCCCAAAATCAGTATAAACGTACAAGAATGTGAAAGTATACCTTCAAGTTATGCGGAAGCCATTCACGGAAGAAGCGGACCAAAGTGGTTAGAGGCGATCAAGGAAGAGCTAGTCAACCTTGAACAACATGATTCGTGGATCGAATCGGAACTTCCTGATTATGCCAATCCATTGTCCACAAAATGGATATTTCGTATCAAGAAAGATAGTAAAGGCAGGATTGTAAAGTACAAAGCACGTTTGGTAATTAACGGATTTATGCAGAGGAAGGGAGTGAACTATAGTAACACATATTCACCTACACCTAGCATGACTATAATCCGTATGTTCTTAGCTCTCGCCGTGCAAAATGATTATTGCATACACCAATGTGACGTTAAGGGAGCCTATCTAAACGGGCAGATTGATCATGATATATACATAGAAGTGCCAGAAGGCGTATTCCTGAAAGATCCCAAGTGCAATGGACTTAAACTCATGAAGTCAGTTTACGGACTTAAACAGGCAAGCCGGAATTGGTACGAGACCATGCGGAACAAACTAACTAAAAATGGATTCAAAGTAACAAGGTCAGAGCAGTGCATATTTACACATCAGAATGGAAGAAATGATATATACTTCTTGTTATTTTATGTCGATGACATCCTTATTATGGGAAGATCAAATGCCATCATTGAAAAAATCAAAGCAACCCTAGACAAGTTGTTCAAAATCAAGGATTTGGGTGTTGTTAAAGAATATTTGGGCATGGACATCGAGTATGATACAGATCGATGAAGAATCAGCGTTTCGCAGAAACAATTCGTCCAAGATCTATTGAATAAGTTCCAGATGGGTGACTGTAAGCCCGTGAGTACACCATTTGCAGAAGGATGAAGTCTGAAGCAAGAAAGACAGGATAAAAATGATAAGTTGGGCAAGGAAGATCACCTTAGATATAGAAGCTTTGTAGGAAGCATCAGTTACCTTAGTAATGTGAGCCGACCTGATATCACCTATGCAGTAAATCGGTGTTCAGAGGTCCTCAACTCCCCGACAATCCTCGATATGCAGAATGTCAAAAGAATTCTGCGTTATCTCCGCGGAACCGAAAACTATAAGTTAATATTTTCGAAGGGAAGGATAGGATGGAAGGATACTCAGATGCAAGCTTCGGAGACAGATCTAAAGGAAAATCAACATCGGGAAGCGTAATTTTCTTGGGGAACAGCTTAATATCATGGAAGTGTAAGAAGCAAAGTATCGTAGTCCAAAGTACACAAGAGAGCGAGCTGATTTCTTCTAGCGAAAGCGCAAGAGAAATAATAAGTATCAAAACGACGCTAACCGAGTTGCATTTTACAAAGTTTTCGAAGGAAAGTGTAACATTGTATTGTGACAATCAACCCACGCTAAAGTTGATTGAAAACAAGTTCCAGACCACACGCAGCAAACGTATTAAACTTAAGTATTACATCATCCAAGATTATGTGGATAGAAGGGAGATAGACCTTAAATATGTGCGCATCGAAAAAAATGGAGCAGACTTGTTAACTAAGGTTGTAAGCCAAGCAAGATTAAAGGATTTAGTTAGATGTTTGAAAGTAATTGACATCGGTGCTAAATGTTGAGTTATTCATTTTATTGATTGACTGACCCTTTGAATTGGAGGGGAGTATGGTAGGTTTGAATTGAGAAAAACTTACCTGAACAATTTTCTAACGTATTTCAAACCTGAGACAATTCCAAGAGAAGTCAAAAATAATCATGAATAATCTGAGGGAAATAAAAAACAAAAGAACAACGCAACAATCACGTTCAAATAAAGAAGAGATACACATGATGCCAAGTAGTAACGATTGTTTTGAACAGTGAACTCGAGACGTATTGTTGCGATGAATGAGTTCTGAGGTTGGAAGAAAAAGATGGAGATGTTTTCCGAGGTGTAAACATATATGTATTCCAATGTTGTTTCATCGAAGATAATAGGAATTATCTTGAGCCAATGTTCCTGGTCCCTGCAATAGGAAATGCATAACTAAGATTGATATGCATTAAACTGCAGACTTAGTTTATTTTGGTGAGAAGGATTTAGGAAACAATCCCGATCACTATACAACGTTCTAAAGGGTTCGAAAGCCGAAGAATCCAAC
This sequence comes from Thereuonema tuberculata, assembly GCA_023159025.1. Classification (NCBI taxonomy): domain Eukaryota; kingdom Metazoa; phylum Arthropoda; class Chilopoda; order Scutigeromorpha; family Scutigeridae; genus Thereuonema; species Thereuonema tuberculata. The sequence goes on along the minus strand of JAFIDM010055374.1, from coordinate 2,580 downwards.
GAAGAGGAACCGAATTATCCACGCAAGTAATCGGATATTCAAGAGGTTAGATCGAAGATGATTCAACTACAAGTTTTGTAAGTATGTCTTTGATTCACCTTAACACGGACGGTCCAAAGACACGAATACATTGACCATCGACTTTCATTTAAGTACAGCAGTTTAGCTAAGACAAGTAACGAGTATAAAGTTAAAGAGTCAAGAGTTCAAAGTAACTATACTTAAAGATTTCACAAAGAGACTTTTGTAATCTAATCTTGAAGCGAGGTTATCCAAGTGCATTACTGAATAGTTAAGAAGAATATGATTTTCAAGCAGTAACTTCATATGAGTGAACTAGGATAACAAAATATTTGTAACAGACTTTTTAAGAGAATATATACTCAGTTGTTTAAAAATCTGTCTTAGTCGTTTTTCTCACAACTTAATTTTCACACGAAGGTTCTATAGCGTGTTGTTACAAGTAATCTTCTGCTGGAGCTAGGGTTTATATTATAACATCTCCCCGGAGGTTCAACATCCTATAATTTTTCTCTTGCAATTTCCCGGTTCGATTACGTTTTTAACATGCCAGGGAAAGGAAAACTTACCTCGTTATCTTTTAAACAAAAAAAAAAAAAAAATAATTGCACTTTTTGAAAAATCAAATTTTTCGAAAACAGCTTTTGCTAAAGAACACCATATTCCCAGGACTACATTAAACGATATTCTTTCATCGAAACAAGTAATTGAAGAAGCTGACTGCAAAGACAAAAGAAAGAGAATGAGGAAATCGAAGTTTGACAAGATCCAGGAGGTTTTAGTTCGATGTCTAAAACATGCCAGATTGCAAAATGTGCCTATTTCTACCGTGATTCTCAAAGAAAAAGCCATGGAAATTGCTAAGGAGTTGAACATTGAAGATTTCGGTGGCAGCAATGGTTGGCTGGAACGTTTCAAAGACAGACATTGCCTTTCTTTTAAAATAATTAAAATATGATAACTATAAAAAGTGTTTTATTTTATTTTCCACTCATTCATTTCCATGTATGATTTCTGAAAATCTTATTTTTCTTACCGAATCCTACAGGAACTCATGAAAATATTGTATTTCAGTGGGGTTTTTTTTTGTTTTTTTTTTCAAAAATGCCCACTCCGCCTAAGTAGTCACTCCGCTTAAGTCAACAAAAATGTTTGGTCCCTTGAATGACGACTTAACGAGGTTTTACTGTACTTGCGCTTCCTATTAAACGTGCACACCAAGAGTTTGGTACAAGAACCAAATTTTCGAAAATAAGTTCATTAAACAGAACCTATCCCTAAAATGCACAAACTAAACTGAAATTCGTTAGTTTAATTCTATTTTCATTAAACTGTGTTAGTCCACAAATCTTCAATGATAAGTTACCATTTTTCGAGGAACAAATTTGAAAGATAGCCAATTGTATTTAGAGACCTCTCTACCCAATAGAAGGTATTTGTTGATTCAGGATGTTTATATGCGCACTATTGTAATCTGAGTGGGGATAACTCAATGCAATTCAACTAACTTAGATTGAAAAATACTGATCAGGAGAATATTTCAAGATGGCGGAAGCTGGGCCTAAGGTTTCCACCAAAAAATATAAGCGCCTGATTTACACTATAAGAAAACAAGCAAAATGCTGGATATCGGATAATAAACCAAACGTCTCAATTGTTTAAATTATTTATAAACCAACAGTATTACTTTTAACAACCTCCAATGGATATTTTCACTAGATCAAATTATTTCAGAAAATGGATTCCTATGTAAAATTATCAAAGACAAATAAATTCAGACAAGATTAAGGCAATAAAATGTTAACTAATTTATTACTTTTCCTCCTCCTTTCTCCTGTTCTTTTCCCTTTTCCTCTCCCTCTTACAATGAACAGACAATTATGTTATTAAAGTTTCACTGAACCCTTCAATTCGAACAATGCAAAACAAACTCCTTTCCCAGGTGCACCTTCTATTAAATTAAAATCATACCCGAATCAAATGAAAATGCCCTCACAAATCCGCTAAAGATATCCTGAAATAACAATGTTAAAATCACATGTATAAAAATAATCCAAATACAAATATATGTTCTCAATCTAGCAAATTTCAAGTTCTTACATATATAGATATCAATTAAAATTTAATGAAAATATTCACACAACCCTTTTTGAGAATTACACTTCCTCCTTATTAATAATAGTCTGTGCGATGGCTTTCACCTAGTATAAACACTTTATTAACTCAAGAAAGTTCGTGAGCGTAATAATTGTTGCTAAACTTGTAGGAAAAAATACATGAAACACACAATATATATATCTTAGGAATCCCAGCCGCACTTACGTATCAAAATGGCATCACCCTGTATGAATAACAAATCGTCTTTTGGTTGGAATAGTTTTCAACATCTTCCCCTTTACTTTTCCTATCGTTAAACACACACATTAGGTAACTAACACTTGGGTTTATTTTTTTTTAAACATAATTTCTCCAGTTTTAAGTTCGGTGAGGGGATTTCGAAGTCCGTCGTTACCTCCTTTTCTATTTTTCACTAAAATTTTATTACAAGCTTTCGGGCTT
>JAFIDM010055373.1:0-14225 GCA_023159025.1 Thereuonema tuberculata | reverse complement strand
AGAACTCATTTATTCAAGACGTTGAGTATAGTTTCAAGCGATGGCCTCACAGAATTCGTTTAATATGTCCAGATTTCTTCCCCTTCCCCATTTTGCATCGTTCGGCCGAATATGATATGTGGCCAGACAGCGGATCGAGGATATCATATTAGTTCTCAGCATATTCGATTCATTATAGATAGACTCCAAAAGTTTCTCCTATTACTACTGTTATCTTGATCCCGGTCAATGGCCACCTAAAACCGGAAGTAGCCTGGACCGGAAGTCGTATTTCCCCTCAACCTCCTTGCCAACGAGGTTAGACTCATGGGGATTCGTCTTCCGGTTTGAGCTGTGGAAAACGTAACACACACACTTACACTGACACGCGAATCCCAGTAGCTCCTCTCTATGGGGTAGCTAAGAAATACAACAATATGAAGTATGTGTTTCTATTTCACCGGCTAGGACAGAACTTTACTTGCTACCTCGCACTTCTGCTACCGAATACAGTTGGGTGTTTTTCATTAGCCAATAGCATCAGAACTGCCATAGGTATTTTTTTTGTTACTTGTTTTTCAGGAATTTCATCTTCAGGATTAAATGGGTTATGAGTGTAATTCAAGTAAATCATTTTTATTTATTTATTTATTTATTTATTTTATTTCTAAAAATTATTTCAACAATGATTAATCCCCATTTGTAGCTTACTTCTTTTCTCAACAGATGTCGCCTGTGATCCGGGCAGCAGTAGCTACTCGCGTAACACCAATGTTTAATTTTTAAAAACAACTTTTTATATACCGAACTTTTTTTCTCCAATAAAACGATGTTTCATGTTTTGCAACATGTGCATTTTCGTAGATTTTACTTTTAACAAGCTGTAAATATATATATATATATTTGATGAGGCATTTCTCTGTAGAGTCTTTAAGAGGTCCTGGGGAACGAAGGCGTGCTTTTCTGTTTCATTTCACCCTAACCTTTTATAACAAGAAATCTTCCCCAACCCTGTTATCATTACACCAATTATTTCTATCTATCAAGAAAGATTTTTTTTGTTTCTTTTTTTAATTTTGTTGGCTATATTATCTTCTTAAAATACGACAGAAAATGACTTGTGTGCATTCTAAAACTTACACAGGTTGACCATCACTAATCCGCTAACATTAGGACCTGCAGGATGCGGATTAGTAATTTAGCCGGATCACAGAAGGTTAGATTAGAATATACATTAGCTCCCGATATTTCCCCGCATTGCAAAAAGCTCTCAGCTCTTACAATTTTTTGTAACCCTCTTTCAGTGCAAAAAAGGAGCTAAAATTTGGTATACGTCAACTCCTTAAGATCCTGAATAAATGATAAACATTTCTCAGGGATGTTTCGATCTGACAGACCTAACCATTCCCTTGTTAGACTGGTGTAAGGAAAGCAATGCAGGAAAGCACTACTTCGCATTGACATTGGAAATGCTACCAACAGTACAAAGAATTCTGTTGACTGACACAAGAAAATTTATCACTGCCGCTTTCAAAGTAAAAAAGCATTCCTTTATTCATTGGACCCATGGCTGGGACTAATAATGAGAAATGTAAAACAATAAATAGAGATAAACAAATTGGAATGGCTTACTGGTGTTTGCAAGTGATGCCAACAGTGTTTTATGTAAAGTCACTGTATGCTAATCGCCAAGAGACGCTATTAGAAGTAAGGAGACACTTTTCCAAAGCACTTGCCGACAATAGAGCTATACGATTGGCTCTTACTCGTCACGTGACAACACGGTAGCCATTATGGCGGCATTTCTTTCAATTCATTTATGCGTCCACATATCATTTGAGGTGTTCTGGATGATTTTGTTGATTTTAAGTAACTGGATTTCGTATTGAATTTTTTTTATCTGTTTCAAGTATTATTTACTCATATTATATTCCTGTATTTCCTAAAGGTAGTGGAAGTTTTTTTGTTTTGTTTTTTAAACTGTTATATACATTCAAGGCCGTGTTAGAATTTATCACCTATCTCATCAACAGATGCTTAATTTATTTATAAAAACAAAAAAAATTATCATTTCAAATTAATTTCAAATTATTTTTTTCCTAGTTAAATATAATTTAGAACACATCATAAGAAGGGTCATTCCATGCCACATCACACGGACCATATAACCCATAGTCTGAAATTTTGATAAAATTCGATACATTTGTTCTTGGTAAGGGTCTTAGTTCAAATTCCAAGTTACAGGTTTCTAGGCCTCCTAGATTCAGAATAGTAGTGCTTCAAAGTCAGCATAAAAATGTTGCCACCAATACTTTAAAGAAACAGGTCCATGTGAGTTTTTATGTTTTTACTTAATGTTTTATGACTTCTGAAAATAAACTTTGGGTGTTTCCTATGTAAAATTCCCTGGAGATTTCAAATATGTCAACAGAATTGTGATAAACCTCATATTTTTTGAGCTATGGCTTGATGATTGCTAAGAAAGCATTTCCCAAAATGATGTCGACCTTGAAGCGTAATATCATGAATATCTCAAATGGCAATGGGTCATTGATGGAAACACCATCTGCAAAGCAATAACATGCTTCTCGTTCATTAAATTTTCAAGTCAATCTTGCGATACATGTTTTTTCTTCCTTCTTTTCCACCTGAAGGAACCCTGGCTGCAAAATACTTAGAAACTATTTTTGATCCATTGCTATTCATTATTATGCTTAGTTGTGATTAATGTGAAATAGACGAAAGTGAAATAGATGATGAAATATCTGCGGAGGAATCAGTACCTGTTCCAGTACCAGTAACTGGTATGAGACCAGTGAATATATGACTGATTAGTTAATACATGTCCATGGATTCGGAAAGACTTTCGATTTTTTGATTACTTATTAGTAATAAGTTATTACTATTATTATTATTTTGATATCATAAAAGAAATTTTAATGTTAATTTTACTTTTTAACATTGAATTTCAATTATTTGATTAGGTACCTTTAATATAAAAAAAAATAATTTTAATTTAAGATTTTGATTTTTTTCTTAAGATATAACTTTCGTTTATTTGAACCTACCGATAATACTAAAAAGAGATCATTTTAATTTTAGATTTTAATTCTATTTCTTAATATTGTCTTTAGATTTTGTGATTTTTTTTTTAATACCTATCCAAACATATCATAAAAAAAAAATATTTTTTATGTATAAATATCAGTCATTAAGATGTAAACTTTATAGGAAAAATTGCAAAATATTTCATATATTTACTAGTAGTATATGAAACTATATTGAGAATTAAAATACATTCAGACTGTATGATATTGCAATGTAATATTAGGAAGGGGTTTCCACAAGATTGTGACAAAGTGTGACAAGGAGTGGTGAGGTCAAAATAACAAAAATTAGCGTGACATAGTTCATGACCAGCCCATTTCATTGCAATGTTTCAACTAAAAGTTTTCGCCACATTTTTAATGTTCTTTTTTTAATCTTCTTGTTCTAAAGTATTTCCCATGGTTCAAAGTATTTCTAAGTATTTTGCAGCCAGGGTTCCTTCAAGTGAAAAAGAAGGAAGAAAAAATATGTATTAAAAGATTAAAAGAGGACCTAGTGTTTATTTGTGCAAGCTCCATTCCCTAACAGCTGTTTCACGCTATTATGGCGATCATCAGAGGGAAGCAGAGCATAAAACCCCTAGGTCTGTTTAAAAATATGTATCGCAAGATTGACTTGAAATCTAATGAACGAGAAGCATTTTATTGATTTGCAGATGGTGTTTCCATCAATAACCCACTGTATTTTTTTTGCATCACTTTATAGGAAATTTCCTGCTCTTTCCAATGGTATATGGTTCCATCTTTATATCTGGTCTAACATTTGAGATATTCTTGATATTATGCTTCAAGGTCAACATCATTTAGGGAAATGTTTTTTTTAGCAATCATAAAACCATAGCTACGTGTGTTTATAGTATGGGGTTTATCACAATTTTATTGACATATTTAAAATCTCCAGGGAATTTTACATAAGAAACACCCAAAGTTTTTTTTCAGAAGTCGTAAAACATTAAATAAAAAAATAACTCACATGGACCTATCTCTGTAAAGAATCGATTGCAACAAAAACATTTTAGAAAAATATGCTAACTTTGAAGCCCTGCTATTCTGAATCCAGGAGGCCTATTAAACCTGTAACTTGGAATTTGAACTAAGATCCTTAACCAAGAACAAATGTACCAAATTTCATCAAAATCTCAGACTATGGGTTACATTTCACATTTTTCCTGTGTGAATTGGCATGGAATTGCCCATAAGCATTTACAAGAATTTTAAAATTTATAAATTATTGCTTTTAATTTTTTTACGTAGTAATAAATTTTTGTGCGTGTTCTAAATAAAGGTCTCATTTATAGCTAATACTAAGTATTTTATATTATTAACCACAGCTATTTTATTACAATTACAACATTTATTAAAATTATTGTGTAAGCATTTATCATTATGAAAATATGTTGTTTGGTTTATATGGTGGAATTTGTATTCTTGAGTGAATTAAAAGACATTTTTTTATTCATTTATAACCAACTTATTGTCATGTATGCATCTTCAACTTACATAATTACTAATTTCGTCTGTCTGTCTGTCTATCTATAATGAAATTTGGCATTACTCAGTTTTTACGCTGATTTTGAAACTCAAAACCATTTTTGCCTTAGAAGCTTCGTTCACAAGTTAGCGCAGTATTTAGAATATACAAAGCTGAGTTTTAAATGCCTTTCGGCGTTTTGAGTCAAAAATAATAATTATTCTTTAAATAAATTAAACTTTATATATGGTTGGTATTTCGTTTTTCTTTTTGGATGGAAAATGATCCTTTAGATTAAACTCTCAGAACCTATATTACAGGTGTACAGGTAAGAAGTACACCTAAATAAGTCTGATAAACATTAAAAAAAAAATTCAAATCAAATCATCAATCGAATCAAATATTTATATATATATATAAATTGGCTAAGTTCGTCTGTCTGTCTGTAACTGAAATGTAATTAAGCTATTAAGATAGATCCAACGGTTCTCAATGGTACCATTGAATCAAGGGTACTCAAATTGGATTAAAATATTAGTTCATTGTGTCATTCCATGTTGTTTCCATGAAATTTTATTGTTGGGAACTGACCTCGACAACTGAAATTCTAACAAAACATACTTTCAAAAACAAATAATTTTGTTACCACTGCATCCATGTTAATGAAATTTGGCATATTTACTTAGTTGTTTACGCTGATTTCGAAACTCGGAACCATTTTTGCCGTAGAAGCTTCGTTCACAAGTTAGCACAGTATTTAGATTACATTTACTTTCTATTTGATAGTTGATAATAAAATGATTTTTCAGATTTTTTTATGCCTGTTGTCCGACAGGCTTTGCTGCTAGTTTAGTAATATTAAAGTGTTTTTGCAAACTTTGTTATTATTTTTTTTTCAAGATTTTTCCCATTATCCCATTATTCTAATGTCATTTGCATAAATAAACATATCACAATTTTTTATATAATCACTTACTGATTTGTGTTGATGAATTAATGTTTCAAGATTATTTCTTTAACAACAAAAACTTTCCTGAATTTCAGAAATCAGATGTGCCATATTAAAATTTCCAGATAAAAAAATAAAAAAGGTAATATTTGGAAAAAAAAAAAAGTAGTGGTTTTCTTTTGATTATCGTTTGCATTATTTAGAAGCTTTAATTGTCATTTGCAATTGAAGTGCAGATCGAATTGATTATATTTTTTCTTGTAAATAGAAATTGGTATCCACACCTTCCAGTGGGAAATTAAAAAAAAAAAAAAAAAAGAGTATAATTTATTATTTTTTGGACAAAAATGGCTTACAACTGAATATGCTTAGATCGCAGAATCTGATCTTGCCTCCAAAATGGCGGTCTTATCCTAGCGTCTCTTCGCGACGGAGCATACAATGAGCAAGTAGCGCCACTAAACAGTAGCGGAAGGTTGATGCGGCGAAATTTGAAATTACGGTAGCCGATATTAGTGATGGTTAACCTGTATTAAATTTTTACGCAAGGAAGTAAATGTGGGAAAGGAGAATATATTTCATGGATTGAATTTTGAGGCATTTGGTAAGACAAAATGGAAGAAAGTTTGGTGTAAAACTAACTCAAAGAGCCAAGTAACTACACGGAAGTGCGTAGGTAGTATTTAATTTATTGCTTTATTTTTGAAAGATACTAAAGTGATTTTTGTTTCTTTATAGGAAACCATTAAAAACTCAGTCACAAAAGTGGTTACCGTCAAAAGTCTTGAGAATACATCTCACCACTCTCTGTTCGAAGGTAGGAAAAAATGTGGCTGATAACTTAATATTAATATTTTTTGTTGAATATTATAGAAAGTATTTGAATTGTAATGAGTTTCTTTTTTAATGGAAGTTTAATTCTTAATAAAATTTAGTTTAATTTTCCATGTTCTCATTGGAGATCCAAGGGAAAAATCATGAGTTGCAATTTTATTCTAATTACAACGATATAACAAAGCTGTATAAAAGGTCACTTTTTTGGGGGGTTGTGTATAAGACGTAAAAAAGTATATTTATATATAAAAGTGAAAAGACCCTTCTTTAGAGGTCGTTTTGGCACTTTCGGGAGGATGTTGGGGGTATAGACCTCAACCATTCCTCAACCATCGGGATGAAGTTGGGGTCGGGTGGTCAATCCAACACCACCTTTCCTAAATCAACGATCACCATTTTACAGAGGGATGGATGAGCCCTATGACCCATCTGGAGGAGAAACTCCGGGAGAAAAACAAGTCTCCGATCTCTGCCGAGAATTGAATCCGGCTCTTATAGCCCTCAGCCCAGCGACCATACCACTGGACAACCAGACTCCTTAAGACTGCATCGTTGAAATTTATTTCCCTTTTCATCATAGTTTTGTGAAAACCTTCATACAGTAACATCCTATATGTTCTTTCTTTATCTTTATTCATACATTTATAATTCTTTATAATACATGCTTCCACTATAAATCTATTCATCGATCTTGTAAACTGCTTCAATTATAGGATCAGGATGCTTCCTAATGCAGTTATTCCTATATACTGCTACGTGTTCAAAACCCCTTTCCTTCAGTATTCCACCCGTATTGCCAAAATATGTTTCTCCGCACAATCTACATTATAATTTATGAAGTAGGAAGCCCGGAAAGTTTATAGTAATCACGTGGTCTTTGACCGCGACCGGGACTACCTGTAAAAAGTTCATCTTAAAAAGAGGAACAACTTGTCTTTGCATTTTGGTCATCTAAAAATAAACGGTTTAGAAGTTGACTTTAATGTCACGTGACTTCCGGTTGACCCACGCAGATGAAAAATAAAAAATAGCCATCCTTGATACTATACTTAACATTAAAAACCTTATTTGTATTTCTGTCTTAAGATTTCGGAGAAGTAGGGGCCAGTAAAAATTAATATGTTTATATATATATATATAGCCGGACAGCTATCTGAAATTTAAAATCCCAATACAAATTTCAGAAAAATGTTTCTGTGAATGTGTTTCCAATTTCTCATTCACTTCATCAGCGGCATCTGGTGTTAAATTTTGAAACTAAATTTGGAAGACAAAAACGCATTATATACATATATATGTCTGTAAATTAAATATATAGATTACATCCTTTGCATTAGTTTCTCCTCTTTTCTTTTAGTAAATAATAGTGATTTTTATACATCTGCTTTTTATATATTCAAGGTGATTAAAAATGTTTAGAACGATTTCAAAACTTTCCTGTACAACCGCTATTGCAGTTATGTTGCAACTAATGGTACAGTTGGATAGAGAACATGTTCAAGTTTGTTTTGTATGCATTGCTTATAAATGTTCGTTATGGCCACCATTGTTAATAGGACACATGTCCAAACGGTACTGAAAGTCTTCCCAAATGCGACGTAGCATTGATTCATCTATTGTTGTAATTGTAGTGGAAATGCGCATTTTCACGTCGTTGAGATCCCATGGTAAGGGCTGTACAAACACTTTGTCCTTAATGTACCCCATAAGAAATTATCACAAGGAGTAAGATCTGGAGAACGGGGAGGCCACGTCAACGATTCGAATTACGACGACGCCGTAGGAATGCAACACCGTCGTAAAACGAGGTCCGCCTGTATAGCTCCCTTTATGTATCAACAGTAAATCCAGATATGGAAGTTCATTACTAACTTGTTTTTCTGTAGCATATTTTATATTTTTGTCCATTTCATTAATATTTTGAAAAAAAAGCCCACAAAAAAACACTATCAAATTAGCTATCTCTTCCATACCGTAAAATATCAATAATATCATCTGCATATCTTTTATAAGTGAAGTTGTTTTTGTTCCATTTAAGTCCTTTATCAAGTACATGGCCTGTATATAGGTCCTTTAACTTTAACCTTTAGGTGGATCATGTATCAATTGTTCCCTTTCTTTTGTCAACGCCATCTAGAAAGCAGTTGAAACGCTTGTTTTCAAGATGGCGTTGGCTTTATTTATTTCTTAATGCGCAGTTTCGTTAAATCATTTTCTGATAAGAAAATTCAAGTGACAGACAATCAGATTACAGCACTTTTGAGTGGCGACCTTATGGTCTTCAATCTCTGAATTATACTTCCATATTTTACATTGCTTGCAACAAACTCCTATCCCTTTTGAACAGCGCCATCATGGTGCTTGCTTGAGGACCTAAAAGAACCACCACTTTAAAAGCTGTAATGCATGTGAAGTATAAAGTAATAAAAAAAGAAAAACTTGTTTGTGCTTCTACAATAGAACGTGATTTTTGTCAATCGATGATTGGATAACGTTAAAACTTCGCTCGAAAAGAAATCTTCGCCTATTACGTTGTAAGTACGTAATGCGAGGTACGATTCTGTAACTTAGTATTATTAAGCCTTAAGTTTTAATAATTAAGTTTATTAAGATAAAAATTTTAACCTGTCCTTTCTTTTCTTTTAGTTGATGACGATGATGGTTGCTCTACGTTGTTTGAGAATGATTTCGAATCGAAGAAATCACAGAAAAAGAGAAAGAGGAAGTCGACCACACGATCCGATGAAGCCCACACGAGCAATGTGCAGTTGGACACCGCTGTCAGTTCGTCAGTATGTCCTCTCAGCAGATCATCTCCTTCACTGGTGTCCCGGCCGAGAGAAAAGGACAAGAAGAAACAGTGGAAAGAGTCGAAACGAATCGAAGGCAAAGAGCAGCTCGAAAATAAGAAGCTTAAAGTGAAAAAGAAGCAGGACACCATCAAACAGGCGACAGTGTCCTCGGAGAAATCGAAGAATATCGATAAGAGGAAATTTCAAAAAAGCACTAGTGATAGTCGGAGTCGGAAAGACATCCTTGAAAAGGTTGTAGGAGGTGTGAGACTACAACGAGAGGCTTTCACGAATCCATCGAAGGAGGTGCAGAAGAAAACTGGAAATGCCGCTGATGAGGAAAGCTTATTCAAGGCAAGGCAGTCCGATGTGAGGATGATGAACCAGACAGATGAGGTCGTAGGAACCGAGAAGAAAAAGTTGGAAGAAGAACTTAACAGACTGAGATGCCAGACAGAGAAGTTGCAGGCAGAAAAGAACGACCTAGTGGAACAAAAGAGCCAGCTCTCAACGAGACTGGACGTTTGCGAGGAGGAAATTTTGGTCACCAATAAGCGCTGTAAGCTGCTGGAGAAGGCCAACTCCGTACTGGAGTCCAGAGTGGCGGAAATGGAAAAAGACTCCGTAGACAAGGCTGCCGAAATAAGCTCCTTGATACAGAAACTAACCGAAAGCAAGAACTTTCTGATCCGCACTCAGAACGACGTGGAACAGGCCAATAAGCACATAAGTAGGATCAACAACAAAATCAAATGTCTGGAGGTCGAGAAGTCCTGGCTGATGAAGAATGCTAACGATGCCAACATCACAATCGAGAATCTACGCAGTGAGAAATCAACCCTCGAGAAACGACATTACGAATCGGAGAACATGAACAACCACTTGATCTGTTTAAAACGAATGATGAGTATCAAGGACTCGGCAATCAGTAACTTAAGCCACCTGGTGGAGGTTTGCAGACAGGCGCTGGAGAATGATTATTTCGCTGCTGCGGAACAGCAATCACAGGAAAATCAGTCCACACCTAAAACAGCCGAAGATCTCAGTCAGAACGTGGACTTTTCTAATTTGAATACTTGGCAGGTCTCTTGGACGAATGCTCAGTTCTCAGGATTGAAGGTGTCTTCAGACAATTCGAATTTCCAGTATTCACAGTCACAATATTACGAGGCCCCTGCTTTTCAAAAACCCGCTGAAGAACAGGAGAAGGCAGCTGTTCAAAACGAGACAGCCTGCATCACCGAGATTGCGTCATTGGGAGCCAAAGAAGATGACCATGCCAGTCACTGTTCAGCCTTTGACACTAGCGAAAATCCGAATGAAGAGACTGACATCAAAGTAGTGACTCGCGGATGTGTGTACGCAGACCATTGAGAATTATTCTCACTCGATAGAGAATTGGTGCAGGAAATACAAGAAGAAAAACACAAGGAAAAGACAGCAGCTTATAACCACAAGGGAGAAACTAGAGAAACTTGAGTTGAGTTATAATAATATTTTAGATGAAAACCAGATGCTAAAGAATGATCTTTTCCAGAAGAATCTTCAGTTGAAAGAGAGGCAGAGCCAATTCATGTTCTGTACTTGTGATGGTGAGGCTGCTTCAAGAAAGGGGAATAGATCTTTGGAAGAGGAAAACAAGCTGAAGGAAGCCACAGGGGACGTAACTTTCCACACCTCGAAGAAAGAAAATGAGAAGATGGAGGAAAATTGGGCAAAGATTTCTACAGAAAAGGATGTTGGTGTTGAGTGCAGGAATCCTGAAGTTCGTGATAGTCAACTAAGAGGGACGAGGAAGCATTCTGGGACGGACACGGCACAAGAATCCGAAGACCTGGAGGAATGTGAAAGAAAGAAAATCATTTCACTGGATGAATTGATTCAGTGCCAGGTGAAACAGTTGGATTTGGAGGAGGATTCTTGCAACCAGCTCGAAGCGGTTCCTGAACACAAGGAATGGAAGGAGGATTACAGTGAGATGCAAGACAAGGAAAAGCAGCGATACGAAGAACCCTGTTACGAATTGGAGGAAGGTGAAATCGTAACAGATTTTATTGGAAGTGATTGAGAATAATCCAGCAGTCCAGGAGTATTAAGGAGGAGGAGGGGAGGGGAAACAAATTAAATGTTACAGTTCATGTTCAGTTACTTGGTTCAGAAAAAAAACATTCAGAAAATCAAGTGATTAAAAATAACTGGTAAAATAGACTTGCATTTTTCAAGTTCAGGTGCATTTAGTCGCCATTATGGATTTTCAATTTCACTGGTTTCCAAACTTAGTCTCTCGCCCTCCTCTCCCTTTTGGTATTATACAATCCTCCTATTTCAGTTAAAAAAAAAAGCTACCAGCCAACCAAAAAAAAAAAACATCGTAGCACCCCTCGTTTTTGGGAAAAAGTGCAATATATCTGGCTAAATTAACATTAAAATTACTGAGTAGAAAAATTGTTTTCAATTCTATTTATGTAACTTCCTTATTTATTTTCAAATGCTATTAATAAAAGTTCTTTAAAAAAAAGTACTTTAGTTTGAATTTTTATAAATCTTAACGATTTTAGAAACAGATTTCTAGTTTCAAAATAAAAAGAAAAAAATAATTAAAACCGTATTTTTAAACTTCATGTTTTTTCTCTGTAATAAGTTCATATCACAAATTGAAAAATAACTTTAAAAAACTACATTGGAAATTTATTATTTATGGTCCATATAGTTTGAAATCGGCAAATAATTGAAATAAAGACTATATTAATATTGAAAATTATCTTTATCGTCTGTTTGCTGACATACATCTTTTAACTAGAAATTTAAAAATCATTAAAATTGTATTGTCTTACATTAGCGGAATGCTTGTATTCGTAATCTCTAACTTGAAAGACAATAAAAAGAAAAAAAAAATGTTCTCAATTCTATTTTGTTGGTTCTAAATGTAGGTTGTAGGATGTTCTTATTTTCGTATTATTAATGGCGTATTTGCATTTATTTAATCTTCACGTGTCCTAATTATCCTGAGTTATCAATATTAAGTTAACAGAACGGTACTTTCGGATTAGAAACTATTATAAATACTGTAAAAGTTAATCAGAAAATCATCCCTGTAGTATTGCGTTACTGTAGGGTTTTTGGTTTTCAGGATTTTCCTAAGTGCATTTTCTCATTTTCATTCCTCGTCACGCCTTCCAGATTGTGCACTTACAGTAAACCTCGAGATACGACCACTCGCAGTTTCGACAAACTCCCTGTAAAGTCCTCCCAGATACTTTCCGAGTTGCGTCAGATTTATTGTAGGCGTAAGTATCTACGTAACAGGTTCTAGGCGTTCTCTCGTTAACAAAACCGACTGTGCTTCCAGCGGATTAGTGGTACAGTACCAATCAAACTTGTAATACTGTACAGTACAGTACTTTACATCTATAAACGTAGTGTAATAAACGGCTATGTTAGAGATATCGTATTTACTCTTTATTGTTATGTTATTGTTGCCAGTGTGTGTACTACAAAAATATAGTGTATGCTATTTTTTAGAATGTATTTTGGCTGTATTGAAATGGCTTACCTGCACTCTACTGTATAATATAACTATATTAATAATTGTTACATATTTGCAATATCTTTGCATGTTAGAAATCTATAAAAGTTAATTGACATACACATGTATGACTTAATGTGATTCCCATGTTGACTTCTCAAAGACTTCTCGTACAACTTGCAACCAAATCGACCTTACGACTATCGTCAGCGTAACTCAGTTATACCTATGGGTAATTTTTAATTTGCCGCACACTTCTATTTGTAATTCCTATTTGTGTAAAGGGGCGTCCATTAATTACAAAATGGGGGAGAGGTCCGGCAAAATCTCACCAAATCTCATTTAAAGAGGGGGGGGGGGTCAATGAAAACCTCACGTTAACTTTTTAATTCAGAGAATATACATATTATAGCAGCTTATAACATTTTGTAATATTATCTATGCCTGGGATACCCCGATTTGAAACAAGCCCCGCGCAAGTGTCAGATTTCATTCATCAAAATCTCACTGCATGCAACCCAGCCAGCATCTGTGGTCAGGGTTCGACCAACGCGTGTGGTCACCCGTCGGGCTGAGGAGCTGCTGTGCGCTGTGGACGATTGGCTGGAGTGGCTGCACGAGGGGGATGTAGAGTACGTCTAATGACTGTCTTCCTAAACTACCAAAAGACATGGACGTCGTCTGTTCAATCATTACAATAGAGGAAGCATATGAATGCCCATGGAGTGAGTGAAGAATTTGGGAAGGTGGTGTCGCAGCCTATTTTTTTTACTTTTACTAAATTTAATTAAATTCGTTATAGTGCACCTTAAACATAGTATCATTTTTCTCCTCTTTCACAGAAAAAATGTATTTCATAGAAGACATCAGTAATGCTTTAGGTATTTAGTGGTATGAAGCAAAATACATGAACATATCAAATAAATTTAATTATTTAAAAATTATAGGGGAAATCTCAAGTGAGGAGGGGGGGGGTTTAAAAAACACATCACGAAATTAATAAACGCCCCCTAAACTGTGATCTGAGATTGATCGGAAACCCACAAATTAAGGAGAGGAGAAGATAATTCTTATATTAATGCTGTAATTCAAATACAGAAATAGAAATTAATTACACCTCAAATCTACAATGGGAGAAGAGCCGCAGATGACATTATTACGTTTTGATAAAGAACAAATAACGACGGTGCAGAGTATATTGGTAAAATATGAATAGGGTAAAAAAAAATGTATATTTTCCAAACCACAGCTTATCATCCGAGGGATCTGTGACAGCTGTTTCGTCCTAGATTCATAGCTTTGATGAACAACTCAAAAGTGATGAACAACAACTGTGAAAATTTCGCTCTCTCTCCTGTCAGTGGGACGCCAAAATTCAAAAAGGAAATTTGTTGCAGCCAGTTACGTTCAAAACGATGGCTAGTTAGTTAACTTCTTGACATGAAAGCAATTAGAGAAATATAGCAAAGAGCACTCAGGTTTTTTCTTTTTTTTTTAAATGAATGGAAACTAAAAACTTATTTTTTTTCAATGTTTAGATATCGGTCTGAATAACTCGTGGCTTAAA
>JAFIDM010055340.1:137383-151188 GCA_023159025.1 Thereuonema tuberculata | reverse complement strand
CCATAATTCCTGGGAATCTTTAATAGTAATCCTGAAATATATAAATGCTATTTCTGGTAATAAACTTCTTTCGTATCCCTAATTCCTTTCTAACTTTGGTTGCCTAGCAACAACTATTTCCTGCAAAACATTTGTAAAGAAAATTAGAGTCTTTTAAACAAGTTTAAACCTCTGTTAGGTTCAAATTAATATTAACTATTAACTATTATAAACAATACCGAAGCTGTCATCTAATTCATCCAAAAAGAAAAAAGAAGCAGTACTGCAGATAATTATTTTGAACTCAATCCTGTAACATTTGGATTGAAAAAACAAGTGAATATAATTTTGCTAAAGCATAAATTGAAGGGCGACAATGGAAAACGGGTGTTCAAATTTCATTGTTGCGAGGAAGTCGACAAATGCAAAATGAGCATTGTTGAACTTCAAAAACGCATATCAAATAATAAGTTTATTCATAAAGGCTCATATTTGCTCAACTATTCACCAAATCATAACCGCTTTCTTTGGAAGCGATTCTTCTTGGATTATATGTGCTCTTAAATAACAACCAATATAAATTCCTAACCTTATTTCCTTTAAACTCAATTTACTATAAATTCAAAGAATCACCAAGCCAAATTGTTAAAAGTAAATAAGGTTAGGAATGTATATGGTTGTTATTTAAGACCACGGACTGATTGCATATTTTCACACATCACATATTATAAACATATTATATTGTGAAAGATATTGGGAGGAAACGATTGAATACAGCAGACAGACAGATTTGGATCGAAAGAATGAAGCCGAACGTAAAAGACGGTCAAGAGCTAAGCAGACAACGGAAGAGCTACAAGAGAGACAGAAGTTAGACGCCGAACGACATCAGGCAGAGAGAGAAAGAGACAGAGACGGAGACTTTAGGTCCCCGAACTCTACTTCATTTAACATCCATCTCAACATCCATCTCTTCTTCAAATATGTATATCGATCAATCTGTACACGGGGCCTTATGATTTGATAAAAATAGAAATTTCTAACACCAGAATCTATAACGTTGATAGTAATTTACATTACAAAAAAGATTGTTTCGATATAGCCTTTAAAGTCATAAACAATACAGGGGAAAAAAATAAGTAAATTAAATAAGACATAATTAAAACAAGGAAAAACAAAACAGGAAAAGAATCTTTCTAGGAACCTTTTTATTTATTTTTTTTTTAATTTTTTTTAATACCGGTAGTAACAAAAAAAAAGAAAAAAATTCCTGGAAAGAACTTTCAAAGGACGTTGATTCTTAAATGTTTGCGTTTTGATTTTTATTTTTTTCTTTGCTAATTTTAAAGTCGTAAAACAACATTAAAGTAAAGTGTTTAATAAATTATAAACTCTGCAGAATAGAAACATTACCCTTTTTTTTCATTTCCATAAAAATTAATTAAATCCAAAACTTCTAAATTGCCTCATTCCAATTAATTAATTTTTAATTAATTCAAAAAACGTAAGATATCGATAAAATTTCAATTTTTCAATGTTTTCCTATGAATTATAATCATCTTCTGCACTTTCCCTGCGCCTAAGAGGGTGCTGGCCTAATTTGTAAGGTGATATCTTGAAGTTTATTGACCGATATCTATATGGATAAATTTTCAAATATAGACGTTAGGTCGTCTCCTTTTCCTTAAATGACTACAATATTTACTTAGAGACTTATAAGTATCGTTACATATTGCCTTGAAAGCGCTTTAATTACAATACATTTTAAAAACAAATTTCAAATCTGTTAGACACTGAAACATCGCAGAGGATGGATTTTTTTTTCTATTAGGAATTTAACTCTTTATTGATTTTTGTACAAAAGGTAAGGGTGCGTCCATTAATTACGTGAGGTATTTTTTAAAAAATTTGGACCTCCCTCCTCCTCATATGAGATTTCTCCTATAATTTGTAAATAATTAAATTTATTTGATATGTTCATGTATTTTGCTTCATACCACTTAATACCTAAAGCGTTACTGACGTCTTCTATGAAATACATTTTTTCTGTGAAAGAAAAGGAGAAAAATGATACTAACGTTTAAGGTATATTATAACGAATTTAATTAAATTTAGTAAAAGTAAAAAAGTAATCACCTTCCCTAATTCTTCACTCACTCCATGGTTTTCATGTGCTTCCTATACCACGTCCATGTCTTTTGATAGTATAGGAAGACATTCATTAGACGTATCTACATCCCCCTCGTGCAGCCACTCCAGCCTATTGTCCACTTGAAATCTGATACTTGCGCGGGGCTTGTTTCAAATCGGGGAATCACGAGCATAGACAATATTACAAAATATTATAATCTGTTGTAATATGTATATTCTCTGAATTAAAAGTTGACGTGAGATTTTCATTGACCCCACCCTCCCTTTAAATGAAATTTGATGAGATTTTGCCGGACCCCCCCCCCCATTTTGACCTCACGTAATTAATGAACACCCCCCCCCTAAACTGAAAGGAGCAGATTACAATCAGACAAATATTGAAAGGCGTTGCTGTAAAAGCGCTATTCTCACGATAAATCAACATCTATTTATTCTACTATCATGCGTTCCATTCAACAATGATGCAAAGGTTTCTATTTTTCTGGAAGGGCCATACGAATTACTTTTTCAACGGTAAAATTGACATATAAGAATAGAAATCTATAAAATCAATGTGAAAAATAAAACACACACATTAACTTAATTATTAATATTATAATATTTAATATTAATGTGTGTGTTTGATATTTATTAATATCAAATACACAGTTTAATTTTATATTGTAATTTTAACGATTTTCTTAATATAAATTTTAATTGGTATTTTTGTTTAATTTAAAAATTACGAAACAGTGACTACAGCTGTAAATTTGATAGTATTAGCCTTTTAATTTTTAGATATTCGACAATATTTTAAAAGAAAATACTGAACGTAATAACAATATTAATAATAACAAAAATAATAACAATAATAATAACTTTATTTTTGTGAGAAAGTTAGATTAACTGAAATAAAATGAACTATAAAAATTATGATTTAAGTGTACTGATTTTATGTTTAATATTGGATGCAAAAATAAAGCCATTCACCTGAATATTTGAGAAATGATTTATACAAAAAAAAAATATACACGACGTTTTGCCGTCGAGACAGCATCTTCAAGTCACTTAAAGAGGCTTTCTCTCGACGGCGAAACGTCGTGTATATTAATTTTTGTATAAATCATTTCTCAAATATTCAGGTGTATGGCTTTATTTTTTTTCATCTAAAATGAATTATGTACAGAAATTCTTAGATTCGGATCTGAGGGCGAATATTTTTACAAATTAAGTCTGTTTTGAAATAAAAGGAAAAGAATCAATTGTCTGATAAAATAAATATTTAAGAGCCTCTAAGTAATTGATTGTAATTTAACAACTGCAGATTAGGAAATTTTTGGAACTTAAAGCAATTGTTTTATCAAATGATTTCATGATCTTAAATTCAAAATAAAAAAATAAATAAAATAAATTATACAGTTAAATTGCAATAAAGAAATGATTAGATTAGTATTCCTTTTTTAATAAATAAATTTTTTAGTTGTCCCTTTGAATTGCAGATATAACAGTCATAAATAATTAAATCTTCGAATTAACAAATACGTTAACATGGCTCAGGCATATCTGTACAAATATAACCACAGCAAACAAAAATTAAAGCAGAAAAGGAGTTAGAATTAAATGTGTAGAAGAGAAATTTAAAATATGATAATAATATTAGGTTTCTTAAACGAAACGAATAGATTATGTTAAAATAAAGATATATCTATCAATATCAAGTTATAACGTAGAAAGGTAGATGGAAATCTGAAGGAAATAATTGATAATTATTATTATTTTTCTAATCTATCAATATTCCTTGAAAGGTTAAAGAAATACTTCTCTTCTTTAAAGCCTTCAAATTTTGAAGGTGTCTGAAGAGGATGGCGGTTAAGAAAATACAGGGTTCTTATCTGTGGAACAAATCTGCAAGAAACAGTGTGATTGGATTAAAATTTCTTTTCAGATGTTGAAGTCGTGTGCTGAGTGTTATTTAATAGATATTTAAAAAAAATTGTTTGTTTGGAATATAAGAGTATGATAAAGAAGTTCGATTTTACGATCGAATTTAGTTTGACATAGATATGTACATTCAATATGAAACTACCCTTTAAAGAGAGGATTGAAAATTGGGGAAATTCATATAGAATAATTAAATGCATCAGACAGATGCAGAGGATTTTGTCAAGCTTCAAGCTGAAGTTCGAATTCTCTACTTGGAAATCGAATGACCTAAGCATTTTCAGTAAAGATAACGTGAATTACAACAGAAGATCGTGTTTTTAAATATCTTTTTTCTGAAAAAACGGTAACACGGTGATCAAAATGAAGGTAATTTTAACGAATTGAATTATTCAATAAATTATTTATCTTTATTGGAACGAAAAAAGCCAATGTTAAAGAACTTCGAATTCTTTGGGGCACGTTAAACCCTTTTTTATTTAAAGAAAAAACAGATTTAGTTAAAAAAAATAATAAAAATGAAATTTAAAAAGTAAATTACATCGATGTGAAAATAATGAATTCAATCAAGTAAACACGGTAAAATTAAGGAAGTACGGTAAACTCCCGATATTCGCGGAATTGGGTGGCGCGGCAACAACGGATAAGTGAATTCAGCGAATAATCCGAAATATGACGAAAAAGGACGAAAATCAACACAAAAATGCTTTTAACATGTTTTATTTACATTAAAATGGCAATACATACAGTTACAGTACATATATTAAACAATTATTTTGTTTATATTATTATTTACTTTTAAATTTTATTATTAAGGGAAGGCTCTCCCGTAATTTAGTGTAACCTGCCGGCCTAAGCTCCGCCCACAAGGTCGTTCTTTAAATTGTTTGTCTATAATTGTCTTCACTTACTTTGTTAGCCTCTTTTATTGTTTACGTTATTCTAGATTTAATTTTTTTTTAACTCCATAATTTATTGTACAGTAAAAAAAAAATGGAAACGAGAGGTCCGTGGATAATCCGCAAAGCGGATAATCGTGAGTTTACTGTATATACAGTCGAACCTCCACATATCGAACTTCCCTATATCGAAATTTTCTATATATCGAACTCTTAGCAAATCTCCACGTTCATTATATAGAAAAACTGTTTCTGTACATCGAAAAAATCCCTATATATCGAAAAAAATTTTCAAGACTTATTGGGATAAAAGTGTGGATAAAGATGAATTACTGAAGAATGTAGATAGCGGAATGCACAAAAAAAACATTTAAGCTAAATTTGATATTCTCGCAAGCACAGTGTCGACTATTATAAAAAAATCGGAATGCCGTTGCTGATTATGCTACAGACGAAGACATACTAAGTTCGTTTCATGAAACTGAAAAAGAAATCGAAGAACCAGAGGAAGTAAGTGAATCTGAAAACATTTCCAAGCCATCCAAAAAAAAAAATGCGAGAAGCGTTTGAAACAATACGTCGTGGACTTCAATTCGCGGAAAATGTTCCTGATGAAGTTTTTAGTGGACTGAATAAAAGCGAACAGTTCTTTGATGAACTTTCCGCAAAATTGGATGTTCAGAAAGGTATTCGAATTTTTAAAAAAAAAAATATAACTGTGATCATTGTAACCACTGTCTGAATTATTGTTTTTTTAAAAGGTATATAGTACTCAATAAATCTTTCATATTAATTCATTTTTAAATTACCTGTATTAATTTTCATTTAATGTGATTCGCGTATAAATTAGAAATTGAGTTTCGTATACAAAAATTAGGTTTAATTTTAATGTTTTAGGAGTAATTATGACAAAATTCTATATATCGAAATTTCGATATATCGAATTTTTTTCCGGCAATTTGCTATTTCGATATATGGAGGTTCGACTGTAATTACAAGGATGTAAATAATTGGAACTACAACATAAACAGAAGTCGTACCTGTTTTGTTTTCTATTAATTGGAATTTATATCCATTTGATTTGTGATTTATATATAAGTGGAATTGTTTGGAAAAAAAAAAGAAATGTTTTCTTATTGTACACGAAACTACAGCGATTCCATATATGTTTTATTTTCAGCCATTTTCTGTGAGACAGGAAGTGATGTCAGACTGGAACTCGTATTTTTCCCTACCTCTACAAGTCAAAAGTTTTCTGATAAGGTATCTTTAATGTCTGTGTCACTTATAATTTGGGCTGCAGAGGTGGCGACTAAGGACAGAACCTTTTCTAAAAGCTCCACCTCTTTATATTTATGGGTATGGGTTGCTTGAAACGTTCTGTATTAAAAATAATGAACTAAATAGCTTGATCAAATCATTTAACGTGCTTTGAAATTGCTTAAAAACGAGAAATCAAAGGCAGCACATGAATAAATTGAAATTGCCTCTCTTGTTCGATTATAGGGAAGGAGTTGGGAACAGCTGTTTCGTCCTTCATCGGACTCATCAGCCCAACCCCGCCTTCCCCGATAAAAGAACCAGAGAGGCAAGCTCTTAAGTGAGGATCACCGTCACACCTGACAGTGACCTCTCAAAAAAAAGAAAGACAAGAAATTAATTGGGGTGCCAACTCAGCAACACCAAAAACCTTTTCCTACGTTCAGTAGGCAAAAAGGAATTAAACTACGAAAAAGAAATTCCAAATCGGAATACCAAACAAAAGCAAAAGCTAAATCAAATCATTTAACGTGCTGTGAAATTGCTTAAAATCGAGAAATCAAAGGCAGCACATGAATAAATTGAAATTGCCTCTCTTGTTCGATTATAGGGAAGGAGTTGGGAACAGCTGTTTCGTCCTTCATCGGACTCATCAGCCCAACCCCGCCTTCCCCGATAAAACTATTCAGATTCTTTTGTTCAAGATATGACAATTGTATGATTTTACAATATTAGTCAGTTACTTAGTCAGGCTTATTCCATGCCGAGCGAAAGAATGACTCTGACCTTGAACTACACCCATGATCTCTTAATAAATCCAGGACTGAAGTTTGTCGAGATAAACCATTCACAATGCGACTCTCAAGCGAGGCAACCTATCAGAAGCCAAACACTTTCCCGCCATAAACACTGACATATACAATCGATTCAAATTCTACTATTGCGACATCTGGTGTTCACGGTCGTTCTTTCGCTGGGAGGACTTTAATAATAATTAATTCCATTGATTATGTGTGGAAAATATTTCTTTTTCCTTTTTTTAAATGAAAACAATCCTTGTTTTAGTAGAGGCTATAACAGCTATAAAGATTTCAGATTTCTTTGAAGTTTAACTCCTCCGACTTTTAAATTCCAGGCGACTCAAAAAAATACAGTACCTGTGTATATATTCACATATGTTTAATAAATCTTCTTTAATTACAACGATATTTCGTTCCATTAATCAGGGAACTTCTCAGGTTTCATAAAAAAGAGAAAAACTTCTCCTTCTTAAAACTAAAAAGAATTCGTTACAAACAAGCATATATTTTTGTATTGAAAATTATGTTATCTGACTATATATTTCTATTTATTCATTACAACTTAAAGAAAGAATACATTTACAGTAAAACCCCGATTATCCAAGTTCCGCTTTATCAAATATTTCTAGGATTTTTTTTTTTTTTTTGTTCTTCATTTTCCATTTTTAAAACTATCGAAAAAAATTCTGAACTTGATCTAAGCAATCAACGAAGAGGAAATACGTGACTGGATAAACTCTGACGAACAACAGAACATTACAGATGAAATGATCGTCAATAAGGAAAATGAATCTTGCGATGATGATGAAGACAGTGACGATGAAAATCGACATATGAAAATCTCCCATTTAGATGGACTAAAAGCTATCGAAAGTGCTGTTGAATAAATAGAACAACAAGAAGAAGCGACACCAAGGAATCCTGTTATCCTTAAAAAAATAACGAAAATTGCTGCAGAAAAACGCCACAAGTAATGTAAAACAAAAAACAATTAAGGACTTTTTAAAGTAAAAGAACTCTTTAATTATCGTAACAATGTGAATTGCATATGGGAGGGGCGTATATAAGGGGGGGGGGGGCCGAGGGGGCCCGCGCCTTTTTCGAAATAATGAAGGTATGTCCTCCTAATGTTTTTTTTTGGTTGAACAGATAGGTTTCCATCGTTTTTTTTTTTTTTTTAGTTGAAGAGATAGGTTTTTTTTTTTTTTGGTTGAATAGATTTTTGGCCCGGGCCACCCCCAAAATAAGGAAGGTATGTCCTCCCAACGTTTTTTTTTTGGTTGAACGGATAGGTTTCCATGGGGTGTCTACTTAAAATTACTTAAGTTAACCTTACATTAATCTTGGCCCCCCCCCCCGAAAATATATTCTATATACGCCACTGGCATAGGGTATATCTGTATAACTTTTATATTTGTTAAAATATGCATTTAATCTACAACGATTTATTTTATTTACAATTTTCGCGTTAACCGAATTTTTCGGTTTTCCGAGTTAGTCTGGTCCACATTAACACGGATAATCGGGGCTCTACTGTATTTATCCCTTTATCATCATCTGAATCTCCAGTATTGCTCTCCTTCAGTATTATTATCCTTCTATTATCGTTTTTACATACATTGTAGTTTATTTAGCTGTTGTAATTGAGCAGAAGAAAAGCTGAATTGTCTTTTAAGCTTTATCACTATTATTACATCTGCTATTCATTCACTATTCTACAAACAATTCCATTTTCATAAAAGCCATCAAATTAATGTGAATTGTAATTAGTAAAATTTGCAGTAGGTAATAATTAATTCTTTTGTTAGTAGTTCAAAATTTTAACATTCTCGTAATTTTCCACTTTATTACTTTACTATGTTTTCTCAATTGATATCAAGGTGTGCATAGTGATATGATTCACTTTTTAACTTCGCCTTTCTAAAATTTTCTAAGAAATCTGAAATCACTTTCCATTGACTTTGTAATTTTTTAAAGTAAAAAAAATAACAATCCAATTTCATATTTTGGTATAATTACTTCCTATACTTATTTAAAATTGAAGATAATAACGATTTCACTTGTTCCGTTTGTTTTTATTGGGATATTACAAATATGTAGTGGAGATCCTTGTATTATGGATCCCCTAAGCAAGAATGCTCATAAAACTTAAATTACTAAAATAAAAAGATTTTATTTATTGGCTGCACATAACAATTGTATCGCTACGTGGTTAAACGTGGTAAAGTACTCTGGTAACTATTAATAATTGCAGGAAATCATTTTTTTATTTTCGTGTAATATAGACCGAGTAAACCAAAAACAAAACATAACAAGAAATTAATTAATATAATTTTTACAAAAAAGCTTTCATTATATTTCAGTAAACAATAGTCATATTTTAGGCATGTGAAGTTTCACGATTTTATTTGGATTGGTTTATGAGATATGGTGATTTTAAAATTTGCCCTCTTTATCCCCTTCCGGGTCGAATTTTGAAAATTTATATCATAAAAATTGTACGACTTGAATTACATTAAGCAAGCCCTAATTTGTGCTTTTCGTTTAATGTATTAAATAAAACAAGCTTAAGACTCATAGTAATATGCTTAGCAACCTGTATAATATAGTGGTCTATATTATACAACAGCGCACAGTTCATATTACACGCATGGACGGAGCAACGTTGTTTCCAATCACATATCGCTATGCAAGATGGTGTGCATCAAACACATGTCTGGATTGTGAAGAAAATAAGTACATTGGCTACTATTAACGTGAAAATTATATTAAAATTACCTAACAGCAGAAAGTAATACATTCATTCTAATATATCTGTTACATCCATGATCATATAAAACGGAAAACACAATTTAATACTCGTCAAATGAAGGCGCAAATGTACAAGTCACCTCCTGCTTTGGATAACAATAATATTCACTAAAGGCAATGAGATGGTTCTGCTATCGAGTGGTGAACAGATAAATTTCAATATGGTCCTTATTACACGATGGTCCATAATACACGGGACCTCCCCTACTCATTTATTCAACTGTGAGTTTACAAAGAGTGATCTTCTGAGAAGTCAACAATTTTATTCAATTAGAATTTTTGTTTTTCTTAATTTATCGACTGAAGTTTATGGTAACATATTATTTAACATATATTAACACATTATTACTGCTTAACATATTATTATTCGGTTAGTCTGAGAATTGTTCTAATGATTTTCAATTCATAATTATATCATAATATGTTAATTTTCGATTTTATTATTAAAAATCCATGTCTACATAAAATTTACATAAGTTATTAAAATTGCAATCAATAATAAAATCAATATGGCCACCTTGAACAATATTGATATTTTGAAGTAATCGAATATTAAATGTTTTTGAAAACTGCAGCTTTCGAAGATTTTAAAATTTCGACTAATCTTTGGAGTGGATCGAATAAATAAAATAACTGCTGCTGCGATCAAATGAATCGTAATAGAAGATGAATTACGAATGTATAACAAAGTGAAGAAATACTGCTTATATGGAAATAATAAATATACAGTATATAGTCGGCAAAACATCGCTGAAGCTTTCGAGTTCTATACAGATTATAGTGATTAATATCAAATGTTAACAAAAATATTTTGATTTCTTAGTATTGTGGCAAGATTCTGTCTTTGAATTACTGGGAATCGATGCCAAAATTTTTGTTTTTCAGAATTTTTCAGAATTGTAGTTTAATTATTTTTTTGTTAATCTGATAAAAGAAATTTCTGGGGAATTGAAATAATACAGTCTAAATTTAAATTTATAACTACATAATGATAAACATCATATATTTCTTGATAAAGATTGCGAATAAATTCATTTCAGCATAAATGAATGTTAAAAATACGATTATATATTGAAGAAACAACAATGTGAATTTTATATTATTCTTCTGTGATTCTAAAATTGTATGTTATCTCCTTAATGTCTGTTAAGATATATTTTTCAAGATAACAACCAATTTGTAATCATCCATCAATATTCAAGACAATTTAAAATTACACTCAAAATAACGGTAGGTTGAAGCTATAAAAACTCAACATTTACAGTTGATGATAGTGATGACTTCTATATAAAAGGGCTGTAGAAAGGCCGTAATCACGATAAACCATGAAATCTTCATTCTAAGCAGCTAAAATTTTCCCGATAATTTTAAGGACGATATAGTAAGAACTAGGAATAAGATATCACTATAAACCTGGTAGCTTAAGTGTAAAGAATGGCAGCAACCGCTTTCGATTCTGGCAGTGGTTGGGAATTTTTCTTCTTCAAACGGTTCCTATGGTTCCTATTTTACTCAAAGCTCTGTAAAATGGGGACCAGATTTCTTTCTCAGGTTAAAGGCGGTCGAACATTTGACTCACCACTTGATCTCCATTTAGTTCCGTTGTTCTCGAAATGCCTAACCTCCGGCGACCTTTAGGTCACTTAGGCCTGTAGTGGGATCCTTTAATTCTTAACTATCTGCTCCTAATTCATTTGACTCCCATAAATTCAGCACGATGGTAAGGGGCTTGCGATTATAATTAAACGACCCACAGATGTAACAAGTGATGGAAATTTTTAATTTTAAATTAACTATTTAAGTGCTTTTAGCAATGCAGGCAAACTAGCAATTGATGAAATTTCAGAATAGAAGTGTGTAACAATCACTGTCATAGCAATACTTAAAGCATGGTTTCGGTATACTATGAATAGGATTAAAAGCAATGGAACCTGACAAATTTACAGTTATTTTGGATGAATGAAAAGAATGAGAGTTTTTTAAGTGCCGCAGTTTTAAATGAATTATCGTAATTATAAAAATAAATTCTTTAGTTGTGATAAAAAACAGTGGTAAGCTGATTTTGAAGTCTATTATGCCAATTAATGAGAAATTTGGGAAAGCTTTTCTGTTTAAAGTTCTAATGAAAGTCTGCAAATATTTCATGACTTCAAGATACTATTAATTGAGGGTTAATTAATTTTTTTTATTAGAATAGTCCTAGAAAAATGATTGAAGTGGAACCCTTTATTAAATAATTGATTCTTTGGCGTTTGACATTCAAACTAACCTCTAAATAATGTAATAATAAACGCCATCCTCTGTTTTTTGTTCTTTATTAAAATGAGTTCGCACTCGTTGAGCAAAATCTCCTTTTTCTTAAGTGAATTATAGTTGGATGCCAAAATCTTAATTGAACTGAAAGTGGATTTAAGCAGAAGCTTTGAATGAAGGTATTTTTTAATTAAGAACGTTAACCTAATTTACTTTAATACTTCCCCTATTTCCAGCTTCTCTTTTTTCCATAAATTTGATCAGAAAAGCGTTCTCTATCTTCATTTTTCCTGAATTTCGGCTAATGGAAGACATTGAATTCAGAAAGAACATCTCATTTACTCATAGTCAAAAACTAAGTATTGTTGTTCAAACTATTATTAATTACTTACGTACTAGTATTAATTTATTCCACGATTTTTTTTTCCAAATCCCTGACAAAGTTCAGAACCTTGATTGAAAATCACTGATTTTAATGATTGCTATTTGGTTCTATCCAGAGAAAAATTTCTCAGAAAAACCAACAAATTTTTTATTTTATTTTTTTCCAAGAAAAAAAAACAAACAACCCAGTTACTAAAATAACATTGATGGGACAATTTCCACTCTTTTGTCGAACGATTATTGCAGTATAATTTTCATTTAGATTTAAACGATCTTTACCCAAAATAAAATGGAGAAGAATAACGACTGATTAAAATAAAACAATCAATTCTTATTTATTATTTTCAAAAGTTCATTCTGATTAAATACCGTAAAGTTTAATGAGAGCAGAGAATGAACAGCAGATAAAAGAACGAAAACTTTTCGATTCCGCTTTGAGATTTAAACTTTTAAAAATATCTTAAAATGGGTCTGTTCCTACCGAGCATATTAAGGCATCTATAAACCATTTTTTTTATCCTCAAATATATGGTTTTTATTTGTAAAGTTCTTAATTGATAATTTTAGTTAGAAATTGCATTAAAGACACAAGAAGAAAACATGAAGCTACTTAATACAGTCCAAGACTTAGTAGATAATAATAATAATAATAATAATAATAGCCTCATGTCGACATGGAAGCGTCGAACAGATGGCTGATGAGTGGTGAGCTGTTTGGGGAGACCGAAGGGTTCATGATCGCGATACAGGACCAAGTCATTCCCACACTCAACTACAAGAAACACATTCTACACGACGCAAACACACACGACGACAGATGCAGGAAATGCCACACTACACATGAGACGATCGACCACATAATATCTGGCTGTCCCCTTCTGTCCCAAACAGACTACCTCCACCGACACGATCAGGTAGCATCGATCGTTCATCAACAGCTGGCACACAAACACTCACTTATTAAGAACACGGTCCCATACTACAAGTACACACCACAAAGAGTACTAGAGTCACCCTCACATAAGCTGTATTGGGACCGTCCCATTCACACAGACAAAACTATACATCACAACAGACCTGACATTACACTTGTTGATAAGGTCAACAAACAGACCTATCTCATTGATATTGCAGTTCCCATCAGCAAGAACATGCAGAAAACTCACGCTGACAAGATAAGTAAATACACAGACCTAGCACACGAGCTCCAGAAGCAGTGGAGGCAGGACCGAGTACGTGTTGTACCCATCGTCCTGTCCGCTACTGGTCTGGTGCCTCACACATTGCATCACAGCCTCAGCACACTAGGACTTCATAAAAACACTTATGCACAACTCCAGAAGGCTGT